>JAVKOQ010000326.1:0-37500 GCA_031835245.1 Balamuthia mandrillaris | reverse complement strand
TACAGAGGCGAGAGGGATGAATTGCCAAACGGACAAGAAAGGAATACGTGAGGAGAAGAGTGTTTTTCATCTCATATCCGTTAAACTCGTTCCTTCCATCTTGATGTTAACGTCAGTGGCTGGTCCTATGATCATGACGTTGCCACTGGTGATTTGAGTGGAGGATGGAGGTAAGTTGGCCTCCACCAGAGTCCAGCAACAGGGTAGCTGGCTGGTTGCTTCAGGAAGGCTGAAAGAGGTTCCTGTCCCGATGAAGAGTGAGCACAAGAAGCGTAAAAGGAACCAGAGCTGGGGTGGGAGAAGGTGAAACTGCAACGAGTCAACTGCAAGTCAAGGAGTCAGACTGGCTGGAGATTATTGTCTTGTCAGTGACAGTTGTTTTGTCCTGAAAGCTGATGTCCTGTATTGTAGGATAGGTAGAAGGATAGCGGTGAACAATGCATAAGAGAAGGAAAGATGGAGGAATTGAAAGAATGACAAGACAGAAGGAACCGAACAGGCATGAAAGAGAACCTTGAAAATACAGCTTGCCTTGCATATTGTTGAATCCAAATCCAGGGTTCTCGTTGGTCCCTGCTGAAGAGCGCCGAACTACCGGCCATTTCTTCAAACGAGGTACAAATGGGCAAAGTTCCAGCTAATTCCAAACTGTTGGTAGGTGCCGTCTTCCACATTCACTTTGAGCTCGGATTCGTCTAATTTTGACAAGTCTTCCAAGTTAGCAATACAGCCGGAGCAACTGCCCATAGTCACTTCCGCTGGGAAAAGCGGTACTTGTCTGCACGGTGGGGTTCTTTTTTTCTTGCAAGCACTCCTTTTTTTCTTCTGTTGGTTTTCTCTCCACGATATTTTCACGAGGAAATCCTCTCAAAGGTGCAATGATTGGGCCATGAAGAATCATGAAAACGGTTCATTCTCCCCATTCCCTCATGCTCCTCGTTCTTTGCACCTACAGTTCAAAACGTAAACAAAGAAAGAAATGAATGACAAGAGAACGTTTTAGTCATCACTTCCTTTTGGATTCTAAACGTTGAACATAGCTTCTATACTTTGCAACCACTTCATCCCAATACTCTCCCCCATCCCTTTCGAACCCCCAACGCACCAGCTGCAGAATATCAAGGCGTCCTCCGCACTTGCCCAGCAGCTGCTCGTCCTGTGTTTCTCCTTTCTCCCCATGCTTCGCCTTCCTCTTGCTCTTCTTCTTGCTTTCTGTTGTTGCTAAAAGCTCTTGGGCTCTCAGCTCGTTCACAACACAGATCGCAAACTCTGGTTTGGGTCCGTGAAAATGAATGATGGTCGGGGGCAAGGCTGGACTCCATAAGAGAGGTTTTGGTCTTCCCCAATAGACCCGGTAGTTGTACGTATTAGGGAGATGGGAAATAAGAGTGGTACGCCGGAATACCTCGTTCAGGAGCGCTTGGTCGGCAATGTTATAGTGCCAGTTCCTGCTGTTTGCATGTTCGATCACCTTAAAGCCAATGAAGTGAAGATGAGAAACCTAAAGAATTAAAGAAGCATAGAGAGAGAGAGAGAGAGAGAGAGTAGATGTTAACTTGTTGAAAGACCGACGCATAAGCAGAGACGTTGGCATAAACCACGCCAAAGTTCTCTGGTGGTCCATCAAAGGCTGCATCTGGCGCCACGCTGAAGAGTCTTGGCTTGGGGAGACTGTTGGAGTTCAGGTCTTTCTCGAACATCACGTCAGGATCAGTCCAAAGGATATAGTTCTTGTCCACGTTTTCCTCTTTAGAAACTCTTGTAAGAAGCAGAGGGAGAGAGAGAGAGAGAGAGAGAGAGAGAGAGAGAGACAGGAAAGGTGGGAACAATGAAGACATGGGCACCAGTTACCTATGAGTGGTGCAATCTCATCCATGATGAGAGGCAAGTCCACTTTTAAGAACGAACCCCACAAGTTATCAACCTGAGGCCACTTTCCTTTGTGCTTGCGCAGTTCCTCCTCAAACGACAGCTTGTGGAACCAAACAACTCCGCCAAGCTTTTTGACGGTGTGGAGGAAGTCCTCTCTTCCATGCCAGTCGCCTTCCAGGATGAGCACCGGTTTCAATGAAGGGGCGTTCTCTCTGGCGGAAAGAAGCGCCACCAGATAACTCTGAACATAAAAGTCACTGGATTCGAGGTATTTTGACTTTGTTGTTCCTCCTTTTGTAGCCTATGCGTTGGCAAGGGGAGAGAGGAGGAGGAGGAGAGAGACAAAGAGAGAGGAAGGGAGAGACACAAAGAGAGAGATTGAGAGAGAGACAGAGAGACAAAAAAGAGGCAAAGACAAAGATAACGAGGAGAAATTGCAGAGATATGAAAGAGGAAAGAAGGGGAACGAAAAAGCAGTCGGTCGAACCTTCAACCTTATCTTGCAAACCGCTCAGCCACAGCAGCCGCTTCGCTTGGCCAAGCGCACTGACATGCAGTGGGGGTAATTCCCGCCCTAACACCTGCTGCACGGGAACACCTTCTTCATTGTCGACCGAGGCATCCTGCCCAACCAGGAGGAGGCCGCCCAGCAAAGCGCTGGTGCAGGCCAGCACCAACACCAGCAGCCACCGCCGCCGAGCCAGCAGCCCTTTCATTCCTGGCGCTAATGAATAGAACAGCATGACACCGATCGCTTCAGCAACACGAACCGCGCGGTAACGAATGTCGACACAATATCAATTAATTTATGCTTATTATAAAAATGTCGACATATCCAACCAATCCGCGACGCGGAAAATCGGTGTGGAGAAACTCGCAAGTCGTCACCGAAACCGACGAGATTTCCCGGCTCGCCTGCGTTCCATTGGCTCCTCGAAGTTGCCTGCTTCCAAAATTGGGCAAACTTTTCGAAAAAAAACACACCCTGGCATTCCGGCGTGTTTTTTTTGTTTTTTCCATGGTGAGACTTAAAGGGTTTGGCCTCTTGGCTTTCTATTTGTATTTTCGTTCTTTTGGAAAACAACGTAACGCAACGTAACACAATACTATAGCAAACGATAAAAGAATGCAGAGGAGGGGCTTTGCTTTGCTTGTTGCCTTTGTGGCGGTCTTGGCCGTGGCTCAGGTGGCGGCCTTTGTGAGTGAAAACGAAGCCATGACCATCTCCCTTTTCAAGGGGTTCATGGCCCAGCACAAGAAGCAGTACGCCACCGAGGAGGAGTTTAACTATAGGCTGACCGTCTTCAAGGTTTTTTTTTCTCAATCTCCTTTGTATATCTTTCTCTCTCTCTCTCTCTTCTCACACCATGAAAACAAAAACCCAACGAATAATAAATATAGAGTAACCTGGAAGTGGCCAAAGAGCTTCAAAGGTTGAACCCAGCGGCTTCCTTTGGGGTCACAAAGTTCTCCGACCTCACCGCCGAAGAATTCAAAGAGTTCTACCTGATGCCCAGCTTCAACCGTGAGGACGTTTTGGGGGAGGCCGAGCCACTGGAGGAGGCCACTGTGGACGTGGAGGAGCTGCAGGACGGTCTGCCCGATTCCTTTGACTGGTAGCTTTCCATCTTCTCTCTTTTTTTTTTTCCATTCCTCTCTTTTTCTATTTGGAAAAAATGAACACTCAAAGCAATTTCAACAACACAAAAAACCAAAAGGAGAGACAAAGGAGCGGTGACCGCCGTGAAGAACCAAGAGCAATGCGGTTCCTGTTGGGTTGGTTTCTTTTCTCCATTTCTTTTTCACAACAAAAAAAATCGGAAAAACCTGAAAAATCAGAAAAATCGAAAGATCCGTTAATAATCGAAAAAAATAAGAGGAAGAATAGAATAATCTGATATTCAATAATCATTTTAAACAATCAACCAAATTTTCAGTTTTCCGATAATTAACACAAAATCGAAACAATAATTATAGGCCTTCTCCGTGACGGAGACGATCGAGTCGGCGTGGTACCTGGCAGGCAACTCCTTGCCTGTTCTCTCCGAGCAACAGATCGTGGACTGCGACACCACGGACCAGGGATGTAACGGCGGCTATCCCACCTCTGCGTATGACTACATCATGAACGCCGGTGGGCTGGAGGCTGAGAAACAGGTATAATATGCTCACTTGTTCTTTTTCATTTTGTTGGCTGTTTCTTTGTTTTGTTGACCGTTCCTTTATTGTATGAAGTCACTCATGTTTTTGTTCTTCTCTTGTTTACTTACTCTTGACAGTATCCATATGAAGCACGAGACGGACAGTGCCAATTCCAGAAGGGCAAAGTGGTGGCCAGCATCAAGAACTACCTCTCCGCCACCTCTTCCAAGAACGAAACGCAGATGCAGATGGTGCTGTACAACCAAGGTCCTCTGTCCGTTTGCGTTGCTGCCACTTCCTGGCAAACTTATCAAGGAGGTTACTTGTCTACTTTTTCTTCATTTCTTCTTGTTCTGCTTCTTCCTCGCTCCTTCTCTTCCTCCTCTTGTTCTTGTTCATTTGCATTTCTCGTTCTTGTTCTTGTTCTTGTTCTTCTTCTGCTTCTAGGCAACTCATTAGTTCTTGAAACAAAAAAATAGGAGTTGTTACCAGCTGCGATAAAATGATGGATCACTGCGTACAAGCAACCGGCTTCAAAAGTACATATTTATTGTTCCTTCTCTGTTCCTCACGGCAGAAACTAACACTAACCACAAACAAAAAAGACATGGAAGGCAAAGACGGCAAAACGTATCCCGTTTGGGCCATTCGCAATTCTTGGTGTACGTCTTACCTTCTCGCATTTATTGGTTCTTTCTTGTCGCTGCTTTCCAGACCTAACAAACGAACAACAGCAACCGACTGGGGAATGGATGGTTACATCTACTTGGAACGAAACAAGGATATGTGCGGTACGTGTTTCTTTCAGTTTTAAGATTTGCCACTAAGGAACGTTGCCAACTTTGTCATCATCTTCTTTTTATTCTTGTTGCAGATGTGGCCGAGTTGGCAACCATCCCCATTGTGGACAAGAAGTAAAACAACGTGGTCCCGATGTTCATCTGCTTTACCTTTCTTTTATTATTATAATACTCCTTTGGTTTCTTTCAATCTCTAGTCTCCACTCTCTCTGCTCTTTTGGTCTCTTGGCACCTCACCATCGCTATCTGCCTCATAACCAATGTCCGTCGTGCGCAACGTTATCAGCTGCAAGCATTAATCGTCTCTTCCCTCGAAGTTCTTGTCACGAGAAAATATAAGCCCCCTTTTTGATTTTTGATTGGTGTTTGAATAGTTTTTGTCGACGATCAAAAAACATCCGGAGTTGTTGTCGACAATCGAATATTTTTGCAATATGACCTCGATTTATTCAATTTGTTCTTAATTATCGATGTTACACGTCAGCAGATGTCAGAAAAGTCAAAAATGGAAAGAAAAGACAGAAAAAATCGACAAAAAAAGAAAATCAGCAAAAAAAAAAAGAAAGAAAGAAAAAAATTTGAGACAAAAAAAAACAAAAAGAAAAAAATAGAATGCACACACGACGACACTGTGGCAGCAACAGGTTTTCTTGGTCTTCTTCTCCTTCGTTTTGGTTGGGCTGTGTGTGGATGTTGGGTGTGTGGGCTCTGGTCGTACAGAGCGCCGTTGGGGAAGAAGCTCGCCGCTACGATACGGACCTCTCCTTTGCCCCACCCTTTGCCACTGCGGGTACGAATCGTTCACTCCTCTCCTTTCTCTCTCTCTCTCTCTTGTTCCCTTAGCGCCAAGGTCTTCTCACCTTCTTTTTTTTTTGTTTACCTTATTCTTGGTTGAACATGAGCAGAGCATCCGCCAGGGTGGAGCGTGGACTTCAAAGATGGGGTTACCAACAAATACATCGAGCTGGTCACTATGCAGCACAAATCGGGCGGCCTCTGGGCCAACAATGTGAGTAGCACTTGTTCTCTCTTCTTGCGTTGTGTCTGATTCTCTTATTCTTCTTGCTTCTTCTACTTGTTTGTCTTCTTCTTGTTCTTCTTCTTGTTCTGCTTCTGCTTCTGCTTCTGCTTCTGCTTCTGCTTCTGCTTCTGCTTCTGCTTCTGCTTCTGCTTCTGCTTCTTCTTCTTCTTCTTCTTCTTCTTCTTCTTCTCTGTGCTCTTTGACTCTTCTTATTTGTTCTCTGCCACTCGCCTCTCCTTTGTGTCTGTTCTCGTTTCTTCTGTTTCATTGTTATGCACTCTTCTTTGTTTGCCTCACACAAACCAAACAAAACCAGCCCATGAATTCAAAAAACTGGGAAGTGGAACTGGAGTTTCAAACAGGGCCTCAACCGTCAGCTCCTCTTAACTTTGCTGTGTGGTTGGTGCAAGAACCCCAACGAAGAGGCCCGCTTTCGGGCTACAGAAACAAGTGGGATGGACTTGGCATCTTCTTCACCCGACACAGTCCCCAAGTACGTTTACTTAAAATGGCTTTCTTTTCTCTTCAGTTAGCTTTCAGTTTCGTCGATGCTTAGTCTCTTTTCTCTCTCTCTCTCTCTCTCTCTCATTATCCACACTCTATAGACAGTGGCAACAGTGTCGGCAGTCTTCAATGACGGCACTCGCTTCTTCAACCCTGGCTTCAACCCAGCCATCGCAGGCTCTGGCTCTTGCGAGATTCCTGCCCAGTACTTACCGGCTTCAACGGGTCCCAAGACGGAGACCAAGACCAAGGCCACCATTACCTATGATGAGGGCTTGCTTCAGGTCTCGTTGACCTCGCCGAGGAGTCGTGCTCCTCTGTCTTGCTTCTCTGTGGAGTTGGCAATTCCGAATGGACTGTTCTTCGGCATCACTGCCAGCAAAGGTTTGGTTCTTTCTAATTTGTTTCGTCTGTTCTTCCTTCCTTTGTTTTTCCTTCCACTTTTGTAGTCTAATGCATCTCTCGAAACAAACAGACGAAACCAAGTTTTTCACCTTTGAAACTGAAACATGGGGCGCCAACAACGACGAACTTTACGTTGAGGAGGAGGAGGAGGTTTTGGAAGCTTACTTTGTTCCCAACGAAGAACCTGAGGAAGACACCCAAAATACGCTTGAAGCAGATCTTTATTACGATGAAATCATTCAAGATGAACAACAACAACAACAGGAAGAGGAGGTGAAGGCGCCAAAAGCCGCCAGACGACTTCGAGCTAACAATCCTCTAAAGCCGAGAGACCAACCTGTGGAAACAGTAGAGGAAGAGGTGATTCAAGAAGCAACTGGGGATAATGACGCTTTGGAGGTTTGACATTTATTTTGCTTATTCGTTTCTTTGCTCCTTTATTTCTGTTACTGGTTTTCTTTTCTTTTCTATTCTTTTATTCATTTGTCACTTTCTCTCTTTTTCATTGAAGTTACTCGCCATGAGAATAGAAGAGCTTTTCAACTCTCAAACGAGCGTGATGAACACGTTGACTTCCATTCAACGCCAATTGGGCAGTCTTCCTGCTCGCAGCAAAAACGTTGAGGAGGATGAGGAGACTTTGTTCGATGAGGCCTACGAAAAAGTTTTGGCCTCCGTGTCGGATACGAAGGAACTTCTTGAAAGCTCTCTTCCTTCTATCAGGTTTATATTTTTCCTATCTTTCTTTGTTGCTCGTTGTTTCTTTGGATTGTTTGTTTTAAGTAGTTCTTGTCGTTTTGTTGTTGTTGTTGTTGGTGGTGGTGCTGTTTCACTTCTTTCTTGTCGCTAACAAACAACCTCTACAGAGATCAGCTGGCAAACGCCCATGTGGCATTGCAAGCGGGCTCCACGTACAAACTGCAGGAAGCCATCAAAGACCTCAAAACCAACATGCAACGCACTCGTCAAGTCTACGAAGTAACTTTTTCTCTCCATGTTTCTTCTTTTCCGTTCCTTGACTCACCCACTTTGCTTTTCAAACAGTATGACAAACTTTCACAAGAGAGATTGGTAACGGACTTGGCGCAACAAAAAGAGAAACTTTTGGATGCGGTGCAAGGCTCCTCCTCCGGCTCCTGGTTCTACTTCATCTTCTTCCAGATGTGCTTCGTGGCGGTGATGGCGTGGTGGCTCAAATCGCAGAAACAACCGCGCGTGCACGGTGGATTGGGTTACTATGGCTAAAAAAGAGACAGACTTTTCTCGTTTTCTTTTCTTCTCTTTTTTTTATTTCAACTAAAATTATAATTAATTTATCAAATTTTCTGTTTCGAGGAAAAATTTTAGAATTTAACTTGTTCACAAATTGACCTCCTTTTGTGCTTCTTGGGTAATAGTTTCATATTTTTCTATTAGGATAAATGGCACGCCGCATTTTTGCTGTGGAGGATCGTTCGTCTTAGGTTGCAAACAAATTTATCGAAGCTATTAGACAATTACACGAAAAAAAATTAAAAGAAAAAATTGAACGAAAAAAAAAAGATTAAAAGAGAAGATGAGAGTGAAGTTGCGATCAAAAAAGAAGAGCGAGACCACAACACTACCGACGACTACAAAGGACTCGACGACGGAGGATGGCGGAGGTTGGAAGACACGCGTCTTCTCGTCCATCGTGGAAGCTGCCCTGCCCGCTCTCCCTCAAGCGGATAGCGAGCCACAGATTTCCATCTCTGCTCCCAACAACTATCGCAATGCTGCTGTCACTGGTTTGGGTTCTTTTTTTGTTTCTCTCTCTCTCGCTCTCTCTGTTCACTTCTTCGCCATCTTTTTTTTAACATATATGGCCATTACAAAAACCATTATAGAGCCCCACAAACTCTATAGTGGTTCTATATTAATCTTTATACAATTTTCTTTTCGCTTTTTAGTTTTCTTTCTTCTCTCTTTTCGTTCCATAAACTAACTCTCTCTCTCTCTTTCTGGTATTGAATCCAAAAAAAAAAGGACTATTCGGCATTCCTCTGCACCGCGTAATGCAAGACTTTCCCGACTTTCAGATCCCTCCCTTTGTGGAGAAGGCCTGCCTCCACATCGAGGAGGTCCTCCTCGACGAGGAGGGCATCTTTCGCAAGAGCGCCCCCACCGAGGAGACCAAGCACTACCGCAACCTCCTGGCGGATGGGGAGCAGGTGGAGCTGTGGTACCTGGAGAGCGAGGTGGTGTGCGACCTCTTGAAGCTCTACCTGAGGGAGCTGCCGGACCCCTTGTTGACGTTTGAGCTCTACGATTGCTTCTTGGCGCAGTGTCAATGTGCTAAACGTAACATTCTGTTTTTTTTTTTTCTTGTCGTATTGTTATTTGTGGTTGTTCTTTGTCTTTTTTTTTTTGCTTTTGTTGTTTTTACTTTCTTTTCTGTTCTTATTTTCTTTTTCTTTTTTCTTCTTCTTTTTTTCTTTCTTTTTCTTTTTTCTTCTTTTTTCTTTTTTTTTAAAAAATCTTTTGTCATTCATTAATACAAAACAGAAGCAAATGCCAAATTGGACCTTCGAAAGTCTATTCAACTGTTGCCAGCCGTCAACAAAGCATTACTCAAACGACTGGTCTTTTGTCTTCGCAAGGTGAAGCTCCACTCGGACAAGAACAGGATGAATGCCTCCAATCTTGGCCTCATTTTCGGCCCCAATCTTCTCCGTGCTCCCAACGGTACTCGTCATCTTTCTTAGATTCTTCTTTCTTCTCGCTTCTTCTGTTTTCGCTCTTCTCTTCTTTTTGATGTTCTTCGACCTTCTTCTTCTTCTTATTCTTCTTCCTGCTTATCTTCTTCATCATCTTCTTCTTGGTTCTTCTCCTTCTTCTGCCTTGTTCTTTCAACACAAAAAATAAATAGATAGAGAGAAACACGATATGATAGCGGATGTGCCATTAGTGAATGCCATCGCTTTGGCGCTTATTGAGGACTATGATAGGCTCTTCAGCCAGGTGAACTATCGACCAAATTACTTGTGCTATGCTCGTGCGTGGTACGACTACACTGCTGCATCTCCATCAGAGGTATTCTTCCTTACCACCATTCTTTTTTATCATTCTTGTTTTTGTTGTTGTTGTTGCTCTTCTGCTTATCTTCTTCTTCCGTTGGAATTCTACGCTTGTCCTTCTTTCAGTTATCATTCAGCAAAGGAGATGTGCTTTTAGTGATGGACAAGCACAACAGCGGCTGGTGGAAAGGCGAGAAGAACGGCGTTGTTGGCTACTTTCCAGCCACATACTGCGCCTACCTCAATGGCCAGATGTGCGGAGAAAAAACAAACAAAGAAAACGAGGAAGACAACGAAGAGGACGAATGGACGAAAAGAGAGATGGAGATATTAACGGACAAAGAGAGAATACAGAGAGCAATCGCCGAACTCAGCAACAGCGATGAGGAAGAACGGCCCGGTGAAAGTGCTGAGCTTCTCCCTGCCAAGAGCGTGGTGGCCAGCAGTTATTAAGCCTTCCCTTTCTCTCTTTCTCTCTCTCTCTCTCTCTCTCTCTCTTTGTATTTATATATTTTGTTATTTATTTATTATAGAACACAAAAAAATGGAAGAAAAGAAAAAAGAGAGAGACGAAGAAGAAGGAGGGCAACTGTCGCACTTGAGCATCATTCTGGACATCGATGGCACTCTCATCGACTCTTTTCCTCTCTCGTTGTCTTCGCGCTTCCCTTCCTTAACCCCTACTTACGTTTGTCCGGAGGTTTATATCACAATGCTCTTTGTCAAACTTTTCTTTTTGTCCTTCTTTCTTCATTGTTGCTTCTTCCTTCGTCCTTCTTGTTCTTCTTGTTCTTGTTCTTGTTCTTCTTGTTCTTGTTCTTCTTCTTCTTCTTCTTCTTCTTCTTGTTCTTCTTCTTCTTCTTCTGCTTCTTCTTCTTCTTCTTCTTCTTGTTCTTCTTCTTGTTGTTCTTCTTCTTGTTCTTGTTCTTCTTCTTCTTGTTCTTCTTCTTCTTGTTCTTCTTCTTCTTCTTCTTCTTCTTCTTCTTCTTCTTCTTCTTCTTCTTCTTCTTCTTCTTTCGAAAGGATCTCATCTTTTTTTAAAAAAATAACCCGAACAAAAGGCAAAGGAAAACGTTTTTCTTCGCCCGCATGCCAAGGAGTTTGTGGAGTTTTGCTTCCGACACTTTGGCAACGTTGCCATCTGGACGGCCGCCTCCGAGGAGTGGGCCGAGATGGTGGTCGTGAAGCTTTTGGGGTTGCTGCCGGACCGGTTTTCGTTTATCTTCACCGAGAAGAGGTGTTGCACTGTCACGCGCGCGAGCTTGGAGTGTCTTGAACCGATCCGCTTTACTGTCAAAAGTGTGCTTTCTCTTTAGTCGTTTCCCTTTCTCTCTTTCTCGTTCTCTCTCTCTCTCATTCTGTCTTTAACTTCGTTTTCTGCTTGCTCCTATGCAAACAGGCTTGAAGAAAGTGTGGCAGTCAACTCAACGCAGAAACCGAGGTTGGCAGAAAGATCTCACCCTCATCCTCGACGACACCCCATCCACCGCCTCTCACAACTACGGCAACCTTATTCCCGTTCCAACGTTCAACATTCTCCAGCACAACGAAGATGATGATCTGCTGCTTCGGCTGATGGATTATCTCCTCTATCGTAACGATTGCTTCCAACGGACCTGCAACGTGCGAAGCTTCGACAAGCGAGGATGGTTCTCCTCCACCCCGGCTCCCGTTTTACTTGAAGAAGAAGAGCAACAAGAACCTGCAAAGCAAAGCAATTAAACAGGGAATCACCATCATCAAGAATCGTCTTTGGCTGAAGAACGGACGAACAACTCTCATCCCCAGCCATAACCCATTCTCTGGCGGAGGCGTGGGCATGCCACATCCATGTTCATGTGTTAACGCTCCATCGCTTGTCCTGCCTCCTATGCGAGAGCTTAATCATCGCGTTACAGCTTGTATTTGTTTATCAACAATTGTCGAAAATATATTGATAAACTAATAAATGTCGACGATATTTCGGAAGCTCAAATAATAATGAAATAATCAAAGATTATCGACAACTGTGAAAAATGTATTTAAAAATTAATAATTGTCGACAAGAAATCAGCTGGTGGAGGAAAGAGCTCCAGAGAGAAGAGTGAGTAGACGATCTATCCTCCTCCTCTATCTCTCACCCTCTATCTCTCTTCATCATCCTTCCCCCTTTGGGCAAAGAGGAGGGACGACTTTTTGCTGGTGTGTTTTTACCAGTAGCGACCGCCGTAGCTGCTGCGTTCGTAGCCGCTCTTCTCGTAGCCGCCACGCTCGCTGCCGCTGATGCCGCTCTTCTCCCAGCTGCTGATGCCGCCCTTCTCTCCGTAGCGGCTCTTCTCTCCGTAGCCGCCACCTCCGTAGCGTCCGCTGACGCCGCCCTTCTGCTCCAAGTGGCAGCGCAGCTTCTTGGCGATCTCCTTGTGGAGCCTCAGGGTGTCCTCCAGGAAGTCCTCCACATCAGGGGCCTTGATGTCCTGCTTCTCGAACCTGATGGTGTCCCTGTAGAGCATCTGGATGATCCTCTCCACGTCCTCCAGCATGTTGCTCACCATGCTGTCCGCGTCGGGCCACTTCTCACCCTTGAGCGAGGGGGAGATCCTGGTCATCTCCAGCATCTCGGGGAGGTGAGGCACACGGAAGCCCAGGTTCCTCAGCTCCTTGCCGGTTATCTCCGTGGAGAGGACGAGCTTGTGGTGGATCACCTTGAAGAGGTCCTTGAGCATCTCCCTGCGCTTGCCCAGCACGTTGTGCTTGCAGTTCAGGACCTTGGTGCACAGCACCCACTGGTCCGCAAAGAGCTTGCTGAGGATGTCGCCGCACTGGTGGACGGCCTGTTGGTCCATGCCCACGTTGGGCTTGATGGACTGGGTCTCCAATCTGAACTCGGACATTGTCAAGTCGGTTGGTGTAGGTAGGTAGGTAGGTTGAAAGTTGTTGTTTGTTGTTGCAATGAGCTGCTGAATGAGTGGAAGAATGGGGAGCCGAGAGGAATGGTTTATATAGTGCTGTGGGAGCTGCAATAAAAGGAGAAGGCATGCTAATGCAACACGGAGAATCCACGGGTAATGGACCACTAAAAGGAGGCAAATGGAAAAGGAAAGCCAGAGAGGGAGGGGTTGCCAAGAAGAAGCCATGGGAAAAGCAACTCATTTGCCGTTGGTTTGCTTTGCGTTTTGGGTTGCAGCTGGTTGGGGTGTGGTGGGTTCGAAACTTTGAAGAAAAGCAATTGGAAAAGCATCATCAACGAACACCAGGAGAAACCACCGCCCCCAAGTTTGTTTGTGACGTTGGCAGAATAACGAGGGAGGTAAGAGGGAGATAAAGAAGCGGAAGCAACAGTGACTTCTGCTGGCTTCCAAAGCGCCGTCGGCTGTGCGCTATCAATTGCCGCCATCATCATAGGTTCTTTGTGGTTGTGCTCTGTTCGAAACTGTTGCTTACAAGTCCCTTATTTCAAAGAGAAACGTTAGAAAGTTAGCGCTGGGTTTTTGCTTTGCTCGTGGCTTCTACGCTGATCCAGCAGGACCATTCTTTTGGTGGTTTTTTCTCTTCAACAGAGATGAAGTTCGAGCAAAAGCAAAATAAGAAAAAGAAAAGCAACCCCAAGCAGCAGTCGTTCGCTTTGCTCAATATGAAACCGTTCTGGAAGGACCAGTGGAGCAAAGAAGGACAGCACGCAAAACCAGCGTTTGCACGTTCACGCTATGGTGGGGTTGCCTGAGGACAGCACACCCAGTATACGCACTTCACCCAGTCAAGTCCGCCTCCATTCCCTTCCTCACCAACTAATTTGAAGGTTTTGTTCATGGAAGAACAAAGAGAAGTCCCTTCCCCTTAGAGCACTCTGCCATGTACTCTTTGGTCTCTTTGTAGGAAGTCATTTGTGGAGTGGGGTGGGGGAAGTGGGGAATAATGGAGTTTGCATTCGTCAAACTAGTAAAAAATATATTTGGTTCTTAGAACCAGGGCATAACGGGAGCAACCATGCGTGCAGCACTGTCAGCGTTGCTCCAAACCTCGTCCTCATAGACCTTCATCATTGGCTCCTCCACTCCTGGCCCCAAAGGACCCTCATCGGAATAGCCATACACATAAACAACGGTCAGAGTGAATGGCGAACAGTAAGTAATGAATTGCTTTCATTTAACGAGCATTACCTGCCAACGGCTCCCCTAAACGAAGCGCGAAAGCGGACAGCCACTGGTGGCATCTTTTGTAAACATTACTCTCAGAGACAGAGAGGGAGAGTTTTTTTGTTGTGATGTGCTTTACATTTGTTTTAAAAAAAACTTGGATCAGTCGATGGTTAGCAACGTCTTCTCCAACTTGGCTTGCTTGGCTTTTAACGTCTTGACCAGCTTCTTCGTCGTTGAAGACTGTTTCACCTTCTTTCCTTTGTTCCCTGCTCCGCTTCCAGATGCGGCGCCACCGCCGCTCCCTTTGCCACCGCTCGCCACAAAGTTCTTCCCGCTCTTTCTATGCGATGTGCCGTCGGAAGACAGCATGCTCGATGAGGACTCGCTGTGCGCCTTCCTGGCCAGCAGCTCATCATCGGAATTGCTCCTCTCCAACGTTGCCTCCTCGGAGTCCGCCCCTCCTCCTCCTCCCTCCAAGAACGCCACAAACTTCTTCATCTTGTTCACCTCCCTTTGCAGCTCCGTTTTGCGGTCGTAGAGAGGCCGATACTTGAGGGAGAGCTGCACGTGTCCCTCCGCCGGCTCGTCAAAGTTCTGTCCTTGCAGCTTGAACCAACGATTGATGGGCGGACCCACCTCCTTGCTAAAGGAACGAGCTGAGGGGAAGCTCAGCATGCCGAGGAGGGTGTGCTTGCCCATGACGTTGAAGTGGTAGATCTCGATGCGTACTTTGGAGGATTCCTCTGGCTTGGTGGGTCTGTGTGCGCAAAAGAGGCAAACGAACGAATGAGACGAGAACGAGAACACACAACGAGAGAAGAGAAGAGAGAAAGAGTTAGAAAAAAGAAGATAGAAGCAAGAAGAATGACGAACATCGAAAAGTTTTCAAACCACTGTGGCTCGTTGGTGTTCATAACAACTTTTGTGGTATGTTTCTGTTTGCCATAACGAACGGTCACAAAAGCGTTTGGCTTTTGCGAATGACCCGTCTTGTCCATGTGCGCCAAGTCCTTACCCTGCAGCACTGTTTCGTTTCGTGAGAACACAGCGAACACAACAAAAGGGTAACCCAAGACATACCGTCAACGCAAAGAACATAGTTGTCACCAGCCATGCTCTCCTTCTCTTTCCTCGTCGTCATTCCGCTCAGCACGTTGATGGTGGACTTTGCAAAGTCGGTCAGCACTTCCGGAACGATCTGATCGTTCTTCTCCTCCTTCTCCTCCTTGTCCTTCTTCTCCTTCTTCTCCTTCTTCTCCTGCGCTTTCCTGTTTCGCTCCGCCATTTTCCCCTGCCGCTTCAACCTCTCCTCCTCCTTTCGTTGCGCGTCCTCCTCGGAGGCGTTCAGATACTCTTCCAACATTTGAACTTGTTCTTGCTTGGCGGTGAGTTCGGATTCCAAGACTTGAAGCTGCTTCGAGCATTCCTCCACGTTCGCTTCTAACGCTGCTGATTCTTCCTTTAACCGAACCAATGCTGTAAGAACAGTCAACGTTGTTGAGTTATGAACGGAGAATGAAGAAAGAAGCAAAGAAACGGGAAGACAGAGAGTACGAACTTCTAGCCGTTTTATAATCGCTCGTCAAGGTGAACTTGGGCACGCTGTCCGTGGAGATCAGGAAAGAAATGGCGCTCTGAGCCTCGTCAAACATGGTCACTTTGGGCGCCGAGGAGGTGCCCTCCAGATCTCTGACAAACTGCTCCAACTCCAGTTTAACCTGCTGGTTCACGTTGATTTCCCTCTCTTTGCTTGCCTTTTGATCGAAAGTGGTTTGTTGTGCAGAACGAATGAGATGAAGAAAAACAAAGGAAGAAGAAAGAAGAGTGAAGAGAGAAGAAGGAAGAAAGAAGCACAGAAGAAGAGAGCAGGAGAGGAGAAAAGCGAGAAGCTAGAATCGATTTAAAAAAAAGCAGAAGAGAAAGAAGAAGGAAGAGAGAAAGAAGAAGGAAGAGAGAAGAAGGAAGCACAGAAGAAGAGAGAAGAAAGCAGAAAGAAGAGAAACAAAAGAAGAGCAATTGAAAAAAATGAAAACAACAAAAAAAAGGAGTCCTACCGATCCCAAGAAAGTCGACCAGATGTTAAACGCCTTTTCTCGCACGCTCTCCACCGCTTTTGCATCCTTTTTGTTTGTTTGTTGTTATTTCATCTTTTTTCTTTAAAAAAAACCAAAAAACAAAACAAAAAGGGGTTACCTTGGGGTCATGAGCCGCGTGCAGCTTCTTGAACTCCTCCACCGCCAAGTAAAACTCCAAGTTCTCCTGACAAAAGGATCTCCTCAAGAAGACTTCGAACATCCTTCTCAGCGGCGGCTTCTCCAATATCTCCGCCAGGGTGACCCTCCGGTTGGTGGGGAGCGGAGGGACGGCGGGAGGAGGGGCGGTCAGGGGCCGCTTGCCCATGTTCTGATGGTGGGACGGGGGCGGGGACAGGCCGGGGGAGCTGCCTCCTCCGCTGCGCCCGGCCTTCCAGTTGGCCATGTGGGATGGAGCGGTGGAGGGCGGAGAGGAGGAGAGAGGAGAGGAGGAAGGCTCGGGCTCTCCTTCGCTTCCTGCAGGTGGGAGTCGACTCATTTTTTTTTTGCTCTGTTCTGTTCTTGCGTTCTTACCGACCGCAACAACGAAAACAAAAACAAAAACGAACTCGGCTTATTTTTATATTTAATATATGTTTTTTTTTTTTTAATTGTTAAAAAAAGAAATAATTGATTAATGAAAAATTTCCAAATATAGGTTAATCGAGGGGTCATCAGATAAATTAGGATCTACGAGGAGTCATTGATTATAATGGATCGGATTTATCGTCGACAAAAGTGATGCTGTCGACGCTTGAGGAGTTGTTTTTTCTGACTCTGATTTTTTTTGTCACCAAAAAAACGAAAGAAAAAATAAAACGGATCTCTTTTGATCACATCGAAAAAATGCAATCACAACAACAGCAACGCCAAGTCATCGTGCGCCCTCCCTTCCACAGCTTTGCCGAGTTCTTTCCATTCTACATGAAGGAACACTCGGATCGCACCAACCGACGCCTCCACTTTGTGGGCACCACCCTGGCCATGGCCGTCCTCCTCGTCGTCCTCTTCACCGGCAACTACCAGCTCTTGTTCCTCCCTTTGCTCTGTGGCTACGGCTTCGCTTGGGTACATCGTTTTTTTTTTTTGGAGTTCCTTTTGGTTTGGGCTCTCATCTTTGTTCCAAAAAAAAACTGAAGGTGGGACACTTTTTCTTTGAGAAGAACAAGCCAGCTACATTCAAGCATCCGTTGTACAGTCTACGTGGCGACTTTCAGTACGTTCTTGCTTGCTTGCTTTCTTGTCATTTCGTTCATTGCCTTGATCGTTGTTGTTTTCGTTACTCTCCCTCTCTCTTTCTCTCTTTTGTCGTTTCTCTTTCTCTTTCTCTTTCTCTTTCTCTTTCTCTTTCGTCGTTTCTCTTTCTCTTTCTCTTTCTCTTTCTCTGTCTCGCTTCTCTTTCTCTCTCTCTCTCTTTCTCTTTCTCTCTCATTCTCGCCATTGGCTTGATGTGTATGGTTGTAACTGACGGTTCTTCTCTTTCGATAATAATAGCATGTGGTGGCATATTGTCACTGGCCGGTTGCCCTTTTAAAATGTAATCTCCTCCAAGCCTTTAAAATACAAAAAACCTCCAACCAAACATAGGCCTTCTAACACTAATGATAGAGACAAGAGACATAGAGAGAGAGAGAGAGAGAGAGAGAAAGGAGTACAACAACAGTCAAAACAAAAAACACAGGATAAACAAACAGCGAACAACTACGACAAGAAAGAAAGGAAGAGAAAGAGAGAGAGAGAGAGAGAGAGAGAGAGAGAGAGAGAAAGCATTGATAACATAAAGAAGAACGAGGAAGAGAGAGGAGGAGAGGGAAGGAGGAAGAAAGCGAACGAAAAAAAAAGGAAAAGGATACAGCACGATGGATTCCCGGGTGGTCACCCACCCCAGTACTAACATCGCCTGGCGGAGCTTAACTTCGCTGATCGGACGGGAAGCGGTGCTCTCTCCGCAGTATGGCCGTATCCGCCTGGCCCCTTCCTCTGCACGCAAGCTTGCGGTTTTGGGTGGGGGAAAAAAAGGGCGGGAAACTCTTTCCGGTCGACGTGAATATAAAACCGTGTCGACATGGAGGTGATTATGTGGTAATTAATATTCATATTTAATTAATATATGTTTATTCCTTAGGTAACGCAGCATCTTCAGGCAAAGCGAGTAAGAAGAACTGAAAAAAACTAGTGAAGCAGTGATTGCGCTCTATTATTTTTTTTTAACAAAAAAACCCCTTCTTGTGTCGCCACCGTGATTCCGGTGCCAAAGAAAAAAAAATGTATCAACAACAACAGCAACAAAAACGGCAAGTGAGAGCGATTTATGACTATACGCCAACGCACTCCAACGAGCTGCCGCTCCGCAAAGGGGAGATCCTTTCCGACATTGTCGAACACGAAGACGGATGGTAACCCTTTTTTTCTTCTTTGCGTTGTCTGTTGTTTTAAAAACTCCTCTTTTCTTTCTAGCTTATTTGGTGACTGATATATCCACATATTTTTTTTTTGAAAAGGTGGTCGGGAATGACTTCGGAAGGACGTTTGGGGGTCTTTCCGAGCAGCTACGTTCAGCGGATGTACAGCCTGAACCTCCCTGTAATGGCCAATTGGGACTACGAGGCGCGTGTCCCCACGGAGCTCTCCTTGACCAAAGGCCTTTGCTTTACTGTCACCGATAAGGATTGGGAAAGTATGTTTGTCGTTTCTTTCTTTCTTTGTTTCTTGTCGTTTCTTTCTTTTCTTTCTTTGCTTTCTTTGCTTTGTTTCTTGTCGTTTCTTTCTTTCTTGTCGTTTCTTTCTTTCTTTCTTTCTTTCTTTCTTTCTTTCTTTCTTTCTTGTTACCGCTAGCTTGAAACCTATTCACTGATAATCAACCAAAGATGAGTGGTGGCATGGAGTATGCCCGGATGGAAGAAGAGGCTGGTTTCCAGGCAGCTATGTCCAAATCCTCGACTTGAAGCTTCCAGCCGCTCCTTCTCGTCCTTCTGCTCCTGCTTCATCCTCTTCCGTTGCTGCTCCAACCCAGCAGCAACAACAGCGACAACAACTCCCAGCAATGATCCCCGTGCAACCGCAACAGCAACAGCAATCTCTTCAAGCAATTCCTCAACAACTCTCGCAACAACAGCTTCCTCCACTGCAACCAGAAGTAAAGGAAAACAAGAAGGAAAGAAAGAAGAAGGAAAAGGAGGAAGAGAAGAAAAAGAAAGAGGAGGAGAAACGGAAAAAGGAGGAACAGATGAGAGCTCAGGTTGTACCGAAGGAACTGAAAAAGGAGAAGCCTGTGAAAAGAACTTTGGGCTTTGTTGAAGTTCATGTTCATGAAGCCAAGGGAATTGTTGCATCAAAGAATGGTGCGTCTTTTCGCTTCCCTCTTCTCTTCTTTGCTCTCATTCACTCCTTGCCACAGTCCTTCCTGTTTCGCTTCTTTTGTTGCATTTCTTTTTTCGTTCTAACTTCATGTGTTGTCTCAGATAAGAAGCCCAATGCAAGCGTTGAAGTTAACTTGAAGGAAGGCAAGAAGACACGAAAAGTATTCAAAACTTTGGCCATGAAAGGAACCTCAGATCCAGTTTGGAAAGAATCCTTCAAACTGTGCCTTACTCTCTCTCTCTCTCTCTCTCTCGTTTCTCTTTTTGACTTTGTATTGTATGGTATGTTTTCTTACGCTTTCGTTCTTTCAATCGCCACAGAAACGTTACCGACCCAGAAGACACAGATTTAGTTCTGGTTGTGCTGGATGGCAAGAAGACGGTCGCAGAACTTTCCTTCCCTCTTCGCAGCACCGAAAGGGAGAAGTTTCAGGTCGCCTCTGGGTTGGATAAAACCTATACGTTGCAGGATAAAGGAGCTAATGTTGGTGAGCTTCAGATTACCATCAAATACGAGTACGTCGTTTATATTGGAAAATAGTTATAACTATTCTTCTTCTTCTTCTTGTTCTTGTTCTTCTTGTTCTTCTTCTTCTTCTTGTTCTTCTTCTTCTTCTTCTTCTTGCAAACAACAAAAAACGAAAATATCCGTAGGGACGCAAGCCAAATAGGCCGACCAAGCGAATTCCAAAAGGAGCAAAGCATCTCCCTCAAGAACGGTGTCTTCCGCCTCGAAGACGCCAGCCCTAAATGGCAAAAAGTATTCGAGGGCGCCGGCATCCTCAACACGCCCGTCGACGAGTCCGAAATGCAGTTCATCGGAGAGTTCATTCAACAACACACCGCTGCCAATCGGAATGCTGCTTCCTCTTCTGCATCCCCCGCTAGAGGTCCTCCTCAAAGACCGGCAGTTCCAACCGCTCCCTCTCGTCCGCTTGTTCCTGCTTATGGCATTCAAAGACAACACCCACAACAGCCACCTCTGCACCAACAGCAGCCTCAACAGTTTCGTCCTCCTTTGCCAGCTGGTCCTCGTCCAGATCAACAACAACCAGTTATTTCTCCTCGTTCTTTGCAACGACAACAACAACCAGCTGGTATTTCCCCTCGTCCCCAACAGCAACAGCCACAACAACCACAACAAATGTTTAAACCACCACTTCCTGCTGGTCCTAGACCCACTGCACAACAACAACAGCCTCAACCTCAGCCCCAACGACCACAACAACCTCCAGCAAGACCTACTTATACTCCTCAACAACCTCAACCGCAACCTCCTCTCCAACAACAACAAGTTGACCATAGTAATGATAGCTGGTTACCAGAAGAACCTCCTGCAATCCAACAACAGCAACAATCAGTTCAACCACCACAACCACCACAACCACCATTGCCTGAAGAGGAACAACAAGGTTATTACTACCATCAACAACAATACCAAGAGGAGGAAGAAGAAGCTGTTCCCGAGTTTGACGTTCCTCCTCCCATCCCTCCAAGAAACAACGCGATGACTGAAGCAAGTTCATCCTCCGCTTCTTCTGATGGAGATGGCATTGGGGGCTTCAACGCCTTCCAACAAGCACTTATGGCCAAGAGAAAGGAGATGCAAGAAAGACCTCCCGCTCCCTCCGTCCCTGCCAGAACCACGCAGGTGGTATTGCCGGACATCAGCGAAGGGGAAACCGGAGACATTACGAACGCGTTAGTGCAAGCATTACAGCTGCGTCGACGACAGCTGAAGGAGAGCACTTTGCATCGCAGCGATGGACGCGAGGACGAGGAGCGTGATGACTGGGAGTTCAATCCTAACCAAAGCGTCTACTTTGGTTAAAACAAACTTGGTTGGAGTCAATAAATTTTCGTTATCCTTTCTCAGCCTATCGGCATTATTTGTACGATAGGCGCATGGGCCTATTATCGTGAAAATCAATAAATATTCAATAAATATTTCAGGAGTATCCCAACTATTTTATTGTGATAATTTAGCAAAATATCGTCATGGGCGGGTGGCGAAGAAAGGACACCGCAGGCTCTCAGCCACAACGTTAATGCTTTCTTTCTTTTCGAGTGGCGGCGACGACGACCACTGGGAAGAGCTAGAATGTATAGAATTTGGTACTGTAGAGACTACAGGAACAGGACAAGTAGCGGAGAGTGTGTATGAACCGACGACGACGACGACGACGACGATGGAAAGAAGCAGTGATTTTGATTTTTTGAGAGAAGTACTTGGAAATCCATCTCTGCCTCCTTCAACTGTTACTGCCACCACCTCCTTGCCGCCACGAAAAAAAAAGCGCACCCGAATCCATGTTGACCGTCAACTACCAGAAGAGCGTTTCAGCAAAGACTTCGCCCATTTACCCCGCTGTGGAAAACAACAAAACTGTGTGCTGTGCTACCACAAGCACCCAAAACGGAAGAACCACGCCCGTTCTCACTTTTTTTGCTCCCATTGCAACGTTACCCTTTGCATCAACGCCAAGCGAAACTGCTTCTACCAGTACCACCAACAAAATTATCAATAAACGCGATAATATTCCCAATATCTATTGTCGACAAAAGCTTATCGTTAAAAAAAAACCGATAGTCACGCCACAGTATTTCCAACCTTTTTGTCGACAGGGTGAAAAAGGATAGAACCAACCTATGAGCAATAAAAGAAAGAAACAAAACAAGAAAGAAAGCTATGCCAGAACACGACGAGCTGCCAACGGAGCTGCTTGCAATCGTTCTCTCGCTGCTTCCCTCCGGACAGGCAGCCGTGGCTGCACCGACCTGCAAACGTTGGTGGTCTCTCTGCTGCCCCAAAGAGCGACGCCTCCTCCTCGCTTCCGTGGCTTGTTCCTCCGTTGCCATGTTGGAATGGGCGCTGGGGAAGGCAACTTGGAGGTGTTGCAGTGGATCATTAAGCGAGGCAGCCCTTGGAGCTCAACCACTTGTGCCATGGCAGCGGCAGGTGGCCATTTGGAACTGCTGCGGTGGGCTTGGAAGCAAGGTTGCCCTTGGGATCGTATGTCCCCTTGCATTGAGGCAACAAGGTGTGGACGCTTGGAAGTATTGCAATGGCAACGGAGGCCACATCACGGAGTGGGCCTTGATTGCAGCAACAGCGAATAGGCACCTGGAGGTGGTGCAGTGGTTCTATGAGAACTTCCCAGAGCATAGGTCCCAAATGGAGCAAAAGTGGCAGCTCATGGAAATGTAACAACGAGAATCCCGTGCTTACCTATATCAACCGACTGGCAGTGGCCCTGCAGGAGGATTCTCTTTGAAGAGGAGCGACTTGCTCATGTCTATATTACCGCTCTTCTGCCAACAGAGACAATAGCAAAAACACAAGAAAAATACAGAAAAACAAGAAGAAAGAAGAAAGCAACACGCGTAATGCAGCAGAACACACGCCAAAGAAGAAAAAACAGAGAAAGTTCACTCGACACTGAAAACTGCCTCACAAACTTGAAGAAAACTGCCAACCACAACCCTCCACCTGACAAACTCTTCAAACAAGTATTTATAGCAAACAACTTTTGCCTTACCTTCCCAGCTCATCAAACAACAACAAAACAGCCACACACAAAGACAACTGAAACAATGAGACTTTTGTGGCGCATCACGTTGGGTTTGCTGTTGGTCTCTGCTGCTTTTGCAGCTCCCACCAGGAGAGGAGTCAACTATGGAAGCGGGGATGTTTCCTATGACGGCGACGATGTGACTTATGACGGCGGAGATGTCTCCTACGATGGTGGAGATGTGACTTATGACGGAGGGGACGTTTCCTACGATGGTGGGGATGTGTCTTACGATGGAGGAGATGTTTCCTATGGAGACGATGTCGTTGCTCCTGAGATCACCTGGGAGAAGTACGAGAAGGTTATCACCATGCCCAAGCTTTACTTTGAGGACGTTGTCTTGGAGGATATCTAGATGAACGACCTCTACCCTGGGAACATGAAGGTCCCTGACGTGCACTTCCCTGAGATCCCCATGGGCAGCCTGGAGCTCCCCAAGGTCGCTGGCCCCAAGATCTACATCCCTGGTAACGCTTCACTCTTTTCCGTTACGCTGTCTGTTCTTTGCTCTTACTCTTCCGGCTGCCTCCTGCATGCCTTCTCTTCCTCTTTTATCTTCTCCTTCCTTGCTAACCATTGTTGAACAACAGAGATCAAGTTCCCCAAGATTACCCTTCCTCCCATCAAGTTCCCCGAGATTCAGCTGGAGGCCATCCAGATCCCCAGCCTCCCCGCCAGGTCCATCCAGCTCAACGACCTCGAGCTCGAGAGCGTGGAGGTGCCCAACATCCAGATCCCCGTGGTGGCCGGCCCTGTGATCAAGCTGCCCACCATCAAGATGGCTGACATCAAGCTGCCCAACGTGAAGGTGCCTGACGTGAAGTACGAGTACGAGGTCCCCAACATCCACTTCCCCGAGCCTGAGTATGAGGACATTCAGGGTGGATACTATTAGGCACATTTTCTCCGAGCTAAGAAGTTTCTAAACCCGTTTCTGCTTGTTGTTGCATTCTTCCACGTTTGCTTTTCTCTCCAGTTCGTGATGGATGGCTGGTGCCCTCTCAAACGATAGACGGATAGGCCAAACTGCAGGACCGGAGCATAACAAGCGGATACCCGCTTCTCTTTGATCAATCAAGGGTTTGGTCAGGTGTGAGGTCGTCATGATCAATCAATCCATCCAGGGATTAAGCCAGATAGAACAGATGCTTCACTTGCTCAGGGCCAATGTTGGCCGAGAAGATGGTTTATGGTGCTGCTTTTGCTGCCTCGTTATGTTCCTGCACCCCTTTGATGCTTTGGTTTACCATGGGCTGAGAACTTTCTGCAATATGAGGAGGAGCCATTTGACGGAGGGGTAGGCATTTTGCAAGCAAGCGCGTTAGACGCTGGATACGGCCATACTGCAAGAAACCTGATTTAAGGTCGGATACGGCCATACTGCGGAGAAAGCACCGCTTCCCGTCCGATCAGCGAAGTTAAGCTCCGCCAGGCGATGTTAGTACTGGGGTGGGTGACCACCCGGGAATCCATCGTGCTGTATCCTTTTTTTTCGTTTGCTTTCTTCCTTCTATTCTCCCTTCCTTCTTCCTCAACGTTCTGCAACCTTTCTCGCTCTCTCTCTCTCTCGTTTCTTTGATTTTTTTTGTTCCTTTGCTTCCGTCTCTCTTCTTCTCTTTCTCCTTCCTCCTTCGCTGTTATGAGATCATGTTCTTTTTCAAAATAACCAACCAGATTTCAAACTATCAGATCGATCGGGTACACATGTCCCATAACTTTTATCCCCCAAGCCGGTCCCCAAATACAAAACCCACTGAAAAAAATTGTTTCCACACAAAAAAAAAAAGGGTGCAAGAAGAGGAGAGAGAGAGAGAAACTCCATACACAGCAGAAATTCGGTAGCAGCTGTGTGCACGCAAAGTTGCCATAACGAGCAGCTGCAAAAAAAAAAAAAAAGTTCAAAGCCATTCACCACACCACATCATCATCATCTTTGGAGTTTTATTTTTTGTGAAAAAAAAGAAGGTAGGGAGTGAGGGTGAGGGTCTTTTTGCTTTCCATTTTATTTTATTTTTTTGAACACTGTTGATTGATCGTTTTCATTTTATTTATTTATTTATTTTATTTGATCGTTTTTCGTTGTTGCAGCTTTAAGAGAGGGAGCTCGGTCCGCCAAGTTTTTTTTTTTCAGCCATAAAAAAATGATGAAGGGCACCACCAGCACTTCGAAAGAAGGAGCAAGAGTCTCTGCTTCTTCTTCTGCCTTTTCCCCCTCCGCACGCCATCAACACCAACTGGAGGAGAGCAGGCGAAGAGCTACTGAAGGAGCGGAGGGAGAGCTTCTTCTCCTTCTTCGCCGTCAACGTAATCCTTCCCCCCATCCCGTTCTTCCAATCGATCACCTCGAAGAAGAACAGCAGGAAGAAGACAACGAAGAGGAAGAGGTTCAAATGATGCAACTCTCCGCCACCCCATCGACAACCTGTTCTTTGCTTCTGCCTCGTTCCTCTGCTTCTGCTCCTTTCACTTGTGGTGATGACTCCTCCGAAGAGTCCCAGCAAGCCACTCCCCCTACGCCTTCTTCTTCCTTTTCCTCCTTCTCCACCGCGTCGTCGTCTTCTCATCACAATATGATGTTTCTTTCCAACATTCTCAATGACGACGAGGAAGAAGAAGAAGCAGACGACGCAGAAGAACCTATGCTCAACAACCACTTCAACACCTCTTGTTCGTCCCCTTGTTTTCCGTCTTCTCCTTCTTTTCCGCCTGCTTCGAACTTGACGTTGGGTGCCACCTCTTCTTCTGTCTTCAAGTATTTGCCGGATGAGCTGGTCATCATTATATTCTCGCACCTCGATGCAAAGGACCTTCTTATGGTCTCCTGTGTTTGCAGCCATTTTAGTCGGTTGGCCACCGATGACTACATCTGGAAAGTACGTTGCTTATACGTTTCTTTCCTGCTTTGTCTTCTTCTTCTTCGTTCTTCTACTATTTCGTTCGTTCTCCTTTCTTTTTCTTCTGTTGCTCTCTTCTCTTTTCTTGTATACTTGTTCTCCTGTTCCTGCATTAAACTCCCTTCGCCTGTTTAGCTCAAATGTACAGCGAGGTGGGGCAAACGTATTCGAAAGGAGACAGAACGGCGAAATAGTCAAGATGAACGACGATCTCGACAAAAGGTTTCCTTCGTAGTTCTTCATCTTCATCTTCTTTTTCTTTTTCTTCTTCTTCCTCGTTTTCTTCATCTTCTCTTTCTAACTGTGTTTCCTTTGCACAAAGGTGCAATGGCAATCTGTCTACCGTAACAGATGTCGGCTGGAAAAGAACTGGTTGCAAGGGAAGTACAAGGAAACCACCATTCAGTACGACTCTGAAATCACCTGCGTACAGCTTGATGACACGAGAATTGCCTCTGGCTCCTACGACTGCAAAATTCAGGTTCGTTCTTAGTTTTCAGTCCTATCTTTGCTTTCTTCCTTATTCGTTCTTCTCAAACATTATTGTGTAGATTTGGAACCTACATGAGCCAACAGCACCCATCAAATCCCTCGTCGGCCACCAGCATCGTGTCTACTGTATGCAATTCAAAGACAACCATTTGGTACGTCTTGTCTCGCTTCTCTCTTCCACTTCTCCTCTTTTCCTCTTTTTTCTTTACTTGCTTCTTTCTTATCTTTATTATTTTTTTCCTTTCCAAGCTGAGTGGTTCTGATGATAACACGATGAAATTGTGGAACATCGAAGAGGAACAATGTGTACATACTTTTGAAGGTCACCGGAGAGCCATTCGATGTCTTCAATATAACACTGCCGGCGATCTCGTCTCTGGCTCTTATGATAAAACAATCAAAGGTTTTTTGTCCTTTTTTTATAATTTGATTTCTTTTGTTCTTTCTTCTTCCTCTATTTTTTTTTCCTTCTTCGCCCTTGCTGTATTCTTGTACTCTTTCTTCTCACGAAAAAAACAAACGACAGTTTGGAACATGGAACGGAAAATGGAAGTTTGCACGATTGCGGGGCACGCCTGTTGTATATGCTGTTTAAAGTTTGATGAGGAGCTAATTGTGAGTGGCTCCTTCAGAAAGATAACCCTTTGGGATCGTCGCACCTACAAACAAATCACGTATGGCTTCCTTCTCCTTCTCCTTCTCCTTCTCCTTCTCCTTCTCCTTCTCCTTCTCCTTCTCCTTCTCCTTCTCCTTCTCCTTCTCCTTCTCCTTCTCCTTCTCCTTCTCCTTCTCCTTTCTCCTTCTCCTTCTCCTTCTCCTTCCTTCTCCTTCTCCTTCTCCTCTTCTCCTTCTCCTCTCTTCTCCTTCTCCTTCTCCTTCTCCTTCTCCTTTCCTTCTCCTTCTCCTTCTCCTTCTCCTTCTCCTTCTCCTTCTCCTTTTTCCTTCTTTCTAATAACCTCTTTAAACACCTAGAGATTTGATTGGCCATGAAAACTGGGTAACCGTATGTATTTCCTTCTCTCTTTCTGTTGTTTTTCGTCTCCTTTACCAACTTAAGTTTAATGCTTGTACGTTATACTGTAAATAGAGTCTCCAATTCGACAAAGAAAAAGTGGTATCAGGTTCAATGGACAACAGCATAAAACTCTGGGATCTACGTTACACCCGGCGTTGCTACGTATGGCTTCTTATTTTTACTTTCCTTCTTCTCATTTCGTTTTTATACTAACTTTTGATATAAATAGTCGAACTTAACTGGACATGAGAAGCGTGTTCGTTGCATTCAATACGATGACTTGAAACTGTGTAGCGGAAGTTACGATTTTACGTTAAAGGTATCTCTTTCTCTCTCTTTCCTCTCTTTCTCGTTTCTCTTTCTCTCTTCCTCTCTTCCCTCTCTCTCTCTCTCTCTCTTTGCTTCTCTTACCGCTAAACGAACAGGTGTGGGATTGGAAAACGGGAACATGTCTAAGTACGCTAACAGGTCACAGCGCCTCTGCTCGATGTCTCCATTTCAACGACTACCAACTCGTCAGCGGCTCTCTTGATAAAACTATCAAAGTAACTTTTCTCTCCCATTTTTGTTTACCATTTCTTCACACCTGTGGCTAACGACGAACATTTTTCTCTCTACCAAGATATGGGACTTTGCGGATGGTGTGTTTAGTTGAGATGTTCTTTTTGCTTAACGGACTTGTTTTTCCGTTTGCCCATAGCAACAACGAACAAAACGACAAACGACTGCAACCGCTTGTAGTTTTTTTGCCTCTCCTTATCACGTTGATTTTGCTTCTCTTACAAGCGACAAAGATGAAGTAAGAGACAGAGAGCAAAAACATATTGAGAGCAGCAGCCACGAAATGGATCTCCTCTTCAAGCATTGAGAAAGACAAATACTTTCTTCAAAGATAAACAATCGGTTCATCATGTAAATAACCTTTCTTCTCTCTCTCCTCTCTCGCGCTTTCCTACATCTCCGCATCTTCTTCTTCTTCGTAATATACTTCCTCCTCATCAAAATCGTATCCTTCCTCCTCTGCCCTCCGTGCGCGCTCCTTCTCTACCCTCTCCCGCATCTCCGCAAACCAACTCCTCTCTCTCGCCCAATCCAAGTCGCTGTCCGCAAAGACGTCTCCCCACATGCTGCCGCGCGTGAGGTATCCTCTCTCCTCGCATTGCCCCAACCAGTACTTGCACTGCTCCTCTCTCTTGCGAAGGGACGACAAGCAGGCCATGTTGAAGTACTTCCATTTGTTGAAGTCGTCGAGGTTGAGGAACATGGCCTCGGCTTTGCTGAACAGCACCTCCGCCTCCATTTTGCGTTGTTGCTCCGCTTCGTGCTTCCTCTCCTCTGCCCATTGTTGTTGCTGCTGTTGCTCGATTTCGCTGACAACGGATGCTTCCAACCCGCCGTTAAACGACTCATCTTTTTTGAAAAAAGAAAGAGCAGATAAGACGAACGAAAGAGCCAAGAAGGAGAAGGAGAAGAGGAAATAACAGAACAAACCGGTGAGGTACGCTTGGGTGGCGACTGCAGGGCAGTTCTGCAGCAGCACGGCAAGGCACAGGATGGCAGCACCCCAGTTGTCGCCCAAATCGGTGTAGCCGTTCTGGCGCGCCTTCTCACAAACGAAGCAGCACTAGCGCAATTGTTAAATGGAAAGACCAAAGCAAAGCAAAGCAAAGCAAAGCAAAGCAAAGCAAAGCAAAGCAAAGCAAAGCAAAGCAAAGCAAAGCAAAGCAAAGCAAAGCAAAGCAAAAGCAAAAAGCAAAGCAAAGCAAAGCAAAGCAAAGCAAAGCAAAGCAAAGCAAAGCAAAGCAGCAAAGCAAAGCAAAGAAGGAAGCGAAGCAGCAAAAGCAAAGCAAAGCAAAGCAAAGCAAAGCAAAGCAAAGCAAAGCAAAGCAAAGCAAAGCAAAGCAAAGCAAAGCAAAAGCAAAGCAAAGCAAAGCAAAGCAAAGCAAAGCAAAGCAAAGCAAAGCAAAGCAAAGCAAAGCAAAGCAAAGCAAAGCAAAGCAAAGCAAAGCAAAGCAAAGCAAAGCAAGAAGAACAGAAAAATGAAAAGGCTACCTCTCTGTTAAGCATCTCCGCTGTAACAACGTCATTCCGTTTAGGATACTTGATGTGGCCATGCACCATGAGGCGATGAGCAAGCACATGCACCACATCCCATTGCGGCTCCGAAGACTTGCCGTCTATGCTCTTCCAAAAGGTGGGGAGAGTGCACAGCGCCTCGAAAGCCACTAGAAAGCACATGTCCGAGAGCAGCTCCTTGTCCTTGTGGTTGCTATAGTCTTCTCCCAAGTCAAAGAAAAACTTGGCTTTTCGCATCACAAACTGCCTCGTCAAGTAAGAGCGAGCAAAGATGGAAAGAGAGGAGGGAGAGAGAAAGAGAGAGGGAAGGAGGGAGAGAGGGAGAGAGGGAGAGAGAGAGAGAAAGAGAGAGAGAGAGAGAGAGAGAGAGAGAGAGAGAGAGGGGAGGGAGAGAGAGAAGGGAAGAAGAACATAAGCATGAGAGAAACGAAAAGAGAATAGCTGTCCGTTCGCTTGAACGCGGGAGAAACTAGCCAAAGAAGAGAAGCATGGTACAGTACCAACTTGAGATATTTGGGGTCCACGCTGAGGCGCATCAGCTCTTGAGCGAACGCTGCCAGCTGGAACGCTCGCTTCCACTCGGCATCCAGCTGGTGCCTCAACGCCAAAACGTCCCTCCAAAAGGAGGCAGGAGGAGGAGAAGGAGAAGGAGCTCCACCGCCTTCCTGTTGTTCTTGTTGGTCTTGTTGCTGCTGGCGGCGATGGTGGAGGGCCTTGTGGTGTCTCAGCAGAGCGTGGTGCAAGTTGGTCACGAAGCGAGGGAACCTCGTTCTCTCCTCCCTCTCCTCCTCTCTCTCCAGCCTTTGAGTTTCATGCGAAGCAGCAGCAGAATAAGAAGAATAAGAAGAAGGCAGTGGAGGTGGCTCATATTCGTCATAGGGCTGCTGCTGGTCGACATTCCGAGGCTGTTGTGGGTCGGAGCACGTGTCCTGCAAACCAACAACCTCTTCTTGCTCTCGTGGTGGTTGTTCTGGTTCTCCCGGACGAGGGGCGGAAGAGGAAACCGCTGCCTCTGCTGCTGCCTCTTCAGCGGGGAGGAGAAGCAGCGGCGGCAGGCGGTAGCTCAGAGGGAAGAGGCGGGAGTAGTGGTGGTACCACACGTGGTTGTCGCCGGCGAGGCCCCTCCACGCAGCGCTCACCGCCAGCACGCTCGGCATGGACTTGAGGTCCAGGAAGGAGAAGATGTGCAGGCATAGCTCTCCCGGCAGGTACTCGCAAAAGTCTGCAGCAGCAACAGCAGCGGTAACGCTCTTCTTCTCCTCTTCTCCCATTTTCTCTTTCATTCTATTTTGTAGACAATTTTTCATGACGACATGATTAATGTCGCCATGTCGTCTTGAGAAATGGGAGTTATGCGCTCATCCTGTATCGGCGATATAGAGGCCAATGCAGCGGATGGCTCTCTCCGCTGTTGCAAAGAGAGTTCTGTGGTGGTAACCTCGAACGTGCCTATTCTTCCAGTGACAAGGAAGCGTGTGAGAAAGGCAAGTCAAAAATGCCTGTTGTAGATATTCATCCCCATCCGGTCGACCTTGAGGAAGTACCTTCATTCCGTTGGCCACCCTTTTTCATAGGATGCTCTCGGAAGAACTCTCTCCTGGTTGCAGGGAGGTGCACGGCCGAGACGGCTTGAGCAGGAGTTTTTCTCTACAGAAAGCCATCGTGTGGCATCTTCGTCGAGACAAAAGAGGAGAATTGAAGAAGGTAGGAGCAAGGAACAAAACAGGGGTGACGAGATGGTCATCGATAAGTTTTTGTTGTTGTTGTTGTTGTTGTTGCTATACAAAGGCGTATATACGCCCCTTGAAAAACAAAAGGGGTTGTTTGTTGTTGTACAATGCTAGCTCCTCCTCGTTAGGCACCGCATTCACACGTTGTTGGTTGCTGCTCGTCACCTTTTTCTCATTTTGCTCGTTCTTCCTCTCTTCCTCCTTGCACTGAAAAGAGAGACGGCAGCAAGCAACAGTGCTTCGTTCCTGCTCCTCTTCATTCGTTCGTTTCGACATTAAGCCACAGTGTCCTCGTCCTCGTCCTCCTCTTCCTCCTCCTCTCGTCTGATCCTCTCCACTTCCTCCTCCAACCTTGCCAACAACAAAGATGGTCGTCGAATGATGCTGCTCTTATTCTTTTTCCCTTTTCCTTCGCCTTCCATTTGTTGCTCCTCTCCTGTTTCTCGACTCTTCTTCGTCTTGGTCGCCTTTGATGTCTTCCTCTTCATTTTCTTCAGACCGGAAGAAGCGCCTTTGATGGTTTCGGTGGATCCACTGCGAAACAGAGCCGTCAAGTCCGGCTGAGAGCAAAACGCCCTCCTCGGCAGCCTGGCGCTCTGCGACTCCAAGCCTCCTGGTCCCCCGTCCGAGGAGGCGGAGAGGGACCAGCTGCGCGTCCTCTGGCTGAGGGCCTTCTTGCTCTGCGTCCGCCGGACGGTGCTCATGCTGTCCTTCATCTCCCTGTTGAAGCGTTTGTCTCGCATGGGGACGTAGGCCTGTGGGTCACAGTAGGTGGGGTGCTCCTGGAAGAATTTCTTGTAGCCGCCCTCCAGCACGTACAGCTCCGGGTAGTAGAGTTTGGGGTAGCAGTCGGCGTGCTCCTTGCGATCCCAGCTGCGAAGAAAGCGAGTCCTGAAAGGAAAAATATGAAGAGAGAGAAAAAAAAGAGACTTTAGTTTGCATGCCATTTTTTTTATTTTTTTAAAGCATTTTTTTGTTGTTTTCTTTTTTCTTTTCTTTTTCTTTTTCTTCTTTTTCTTCTTTTTTTTTCTTTTTTCTTTTTTTCTTTTCTTTTTGGATATTTTTGTCCGCAATGCGCATTCATTCATTCAATCACAAAGCAAAAGAGAAAGCAAAAGAATAAAGAAAACGAGGGAGAGAGAGAGAAAGAAGCATGAAAAGGGGAGACGTACAAGTTGGGTCCACGGTGCGACGAAAACTCACAGTGAAAGACGATGCAGATCCGCTCTCCAAGAGCGGACGGCTCGTCCATAAACTTCTCCTTGACCTCCTGCTGGGTGCTCAGGTTGAGCGCCCCGCGGATGTGCCCGCCGTCAAACTCGTAGCCAAAGCGCCCATCGATGATGTGCACCGCGTCGTACCGGTGGCTGAAGCGTCCCTCCAGCAGGTCCACCAGGGTGTCTGGGGAGATGCAGTTCAGGTCCGAGGGAGAGGCGTGAGCCAAGGTGGGCAGCACCAGGGTCGGCATCATCATGTTGTGAGAGTCCGAGGTATTGCGACGGCCGGCGAGGAACCAGGAAGAGTCCACCGAGTGGGTCAACGAGGGGCGGGCCAGGGCAGCAGCGGAAGAAGAGGAGGAATCGGAACAGGTGGTGGCAATGCTGGAGGATGAAGCGGAGAGTTGGCGTTGAGAGAGAATGGACTTGCGCATGGCCTCACAAGAGAGTTTCTTGGTGGGTCGTGCGTGGGTTCCGGCTGTGGCGACGGTGTACCTCCGAAAGCGTCGTTCTTGTTGTTGCTCTGGATCGCCGCTGTGGCTCGTTTTGTGCTTGCTGGAAGAAGAGGGAGGTTTGTAGGGAGAGACGAGGACGTTGGGGCTCCTGTTCTCCTGCTCGCTTCGGTCTTCTTCCACCATGTTGTGGCGGTCGACACTTTTGTTGTTGTTGACGTTGGGATGAAGGTCGGAAGAGGAGGTAGACATGGAGCAGGAAAGAGTAGGAAGGGCAAGATGGTTGTTGTTGTGTTGAGGAAGCCCTTTGCCAAAGCCGCTGGGCGAGTCCTCGTCGAAGAGAGGACAGGGGCTGCGAAGCGCCTTTCGTTTGAGCGAGTTGGAGCGCTCCCTCGACAAGAGGTTCTCCGGAGGGGTGGTTGGCTCTTCCTTTGCCGAGGACGAAGCAGCATCGACCGCAGGAGACGCTCCCGTGAGGAGAACAGAGGGATGGTTGTGGTGCGTGTGGTGGCTCTTAGAAGAGGGGGCGGTTGGCACTTTGAAGATGGCTTGGTCCTTCTCCTCCTCGCCGGAGGCGAAGAGGTTGCGGCAAACGTTGACCTCCGGGTCGGCGGACGAAGAAGAGCACTTGTTGGAAGAGGAGGGAAGATCTTCCATCGTGGACATGGTGGTAAAGTCCATGGCCAGTTTGGAGATGGGGGAGAGAGCGTTCTGGGAGCAAACTTCAAACATCTTGGAGCGAAAAAACAAAGTAACAACAAACAAACAAACAAAAAAATAAAGAAGAGAAAGGGAAAAAAAAATGGTGTATCACAGTGTGTGTTTCAGTTTTAGTTTTTTTTTGGAGGAGGAAGGAGGATGAGGAACGAGAGGAAGGAGTGTGTGGGTCAGTCTAGAGAAGCGTGGCTGAGGTTCTCATATACTGAGTTCTTGGAATGAAGCTTGCGGCCTTCCAGATTTATAAAGACCAAGAGTGACCGTTACAGCCGGTCGTTAAATACTGATTTCTTTCTTTTGCATCTCCCGAAAAAAAAAAGGCGGGAAAGACAATCGTCGACAGAAATAATATGACTTTTATTTCCATAAATGCGTTCCCAACGGTCCCATCTTTTCCAAACAGGGGGAATGTCGACATTAATGAATTCGTCCGCAAAAAATAATCAGCCACGTGAACAGATTCTGTGGACAAGAAACCCTCAACCAACCCACCGTAAAATTTTTGCATTTTCTTAAAAGTTAAAGAATCAATTTTCCCAATCAAAAAAAATAAAAGAAAAAAAAACGATCGATTGAAACCGGTAGCCGACCGATTAAAAATTAATCCAAGAGGAGCCTCCCTTCTTGAAAGAAGAGAGAGAGAACAGAAAAGAAGAGGAAGAAAAATAAAAGGGGGAGTAGCGGTTGTGGAGTTGATGCCAATCCTTTCTCTTGTGTGAAATTGGCGTAACCGATACTACACTACACTACGCGTAGAGAGAGAGAAGAGACATCGTCGACGTTGGATTTGATTCATTATAATTTTTTATTTGGTACGAACCGATTCCCCATCTTTCTTGTTTTTTTTTAAAAAAACTCGGTTCGTTATTCTTTTTTCTGGTTGGTTTTTTTTTTCCTTCCTGTTTGTTGTTGTCTAATCTTTCTTTTTTTTAAAAAAAATTCTTGCCTTGTTTTGTCTTTCTTGTCATCCAACCCAAAGGAGAGGAGAGGGAGCATAGTCGGCATCATCGACCAGCATGAGCAGCACTACCACCACCACCGCTTCTTCTTCTCCTTCTGCTTCGCTCCAAAAGAGAGCGACGCCTACAGACGTCGCGGAGGACCGCAACGGCGACAAAGAAAGAAGAAAGCGAGAGGCGGACAAGATACGGCAACGGATGGAGGAACGCGGGGCAAGAGGGCAAGGAGGCGGAAGCAACAGTCGAGTCGCACGACGCGCGAGCTCCTCCTCCAACCTACATAAAATCGTTTCCCCTTGCTCTTCCCCCTCTTCTTCAGCGGACAAACAACCAACCAAAGAGCGACGCTCCACCTCTGCCATTTCCTCTGCCCCCGTCAGACGCTCCGACAAGCGGAGCCCCACCCAAAACGGCCAAAGCCTCAGAACCGCGACTTCCTCCAGCAGAAGCAGTTCTTCTTCTTCGTCGTCGTCGTCGTCGTCGTCGTCGTCGTCTTCTTCTTCTTCTTCAACTACCACCACGAATAGACCGCGGAGAAGTTCTTCTTCGGGTAAAGAAGACGATAGAGGTTCTGGAGGAGGAAGCGGCTCCGATCGAGAAAGAAAAGGAACCGGCCGAAGTACTCGCTCCAACTCTCATTCTCGTCCCTCTCGCTCGTCCTCCTCTTCTTCTTCTTCCTCCTCATCTCGAAAAGATTCGGAACAGAACAATAGCAAAGATAAACAGAACAATAAAAATAGCAAAGAAGCAGAAGGGGATGAGGAAGGTAAGGAAAATGGAGATGAAGGAGAGATCCTTCATCATGACTCTCCGGCGGGAAGTCTTGATGCGGATTCTATCTTGAAAGAGGCCGAAGAGTTTTTGGAGGGATTCAAAGATGAGGACATTCAACTAGCACTTCAAGAGGTCGATGGAGAACGGCAACAGCAACAACACGTGTATACAAAGTCTTTGGCGGAAGAGACAAATTCTGACTCTGAAACGAGCGAGTCAACGGTTTCTTCTTCCCATCACTCTCCTGCTGGAACGAGAACGGCGACAACAACTACTACTCCAAGCTCTCTTTCTTCTCCCTCCTCAGGAGAAGATGAGGAGGAGGAAGAAGTAGAAGAGTTTGAAATAAGAACGAGGAGAAGCAACAGAAAAAGGAATGAGGGAGAGGCTGAGGAAGGGGAGGAGGAAGAAGGAGAAGAGAAGGGAGCGCGCAAGAAAGAGAAAGAGGGCGGAGAACGAAACAGAACATGGACGCGAAGCGTCGGATGGTTCAACAAAGGCAGCCCCAGCAAGCTGCGACCACAACCCAAATCTCCCTTACTTCTTTCCAGCGGACGCCGGCTGCAAGCCAGAGAAATCATTGCAGGAGAACGTGGAGGAGACTCTTCCTCCATTTCTTCTTTCATCCACAACCACAACATTCATCAACACAACAATAACGCTTCCACAACAGAGCACAACTGTCATACTTTTGATGTAGCACAACTGAGAAGACCTTCTGTAGATGCCAGTGGCAGCAGCGATGGAGAGGACACCAGCAGTGAAGGCAGTTGGATCTCGCGTAGCCGAGGGAGTGGAAGTGGAAGTGGAAGCGCATCTCCTACCTCTGCGGATCCTTCGAGAAAATTCAAAGTTGAGGAGGGCTCTGCAAGCCACAGCACCACCAACAGTTCCGATAAAGTACTTTTCTTTTCTCTTCTCTAACCTTATCTCATTTTTTATTACTCAATCCTCTTTTTAACAATAAGAATCCTTCTTCGCCATTAATACAGGAAGGGGTGGCCAATCGCAACAAACGAGGCAAGGTCACCAAAGCATCCTCCTCCCTGGACTCGTTTGACCGCCCCTCCAACGTACTGCGTCGCTCCAATCCTGTTCATGCCAACTTTTCTCAACTGGCTCGCTCTCGCTCTGTCACCAACACCACCGTTGATTCTATCCTTTCGCGTAGTTATTCTAGTGGCAACATTGAAAAGGTTTGTAGCTTTGAGTCTCCTTCATTCTTGTTATCACTTTTGTATTGTTTTGTTTTGTGCTCTTATCTTTTCTAACCAATTCTTTGAAAAATATAGCGCGAATTTGTAACGATCAAGTTCAAGTTGCGCAATCAAACGATTCGAGTGCAAGTTCCAGACGCATGGAATCCCACTAAAATCAAAGAAGAGGTGCTGTTAAAAGCAATGGAGGTCTTGGCCTCAACGCCCTGCCATGAGAACGAGGAAGAAGCCAACTCGCTGAAACCTCCTGTAGACTATATCCTAAAGATTCGTGGAGTGGAGTATTATCTCACGAACGACAATCTGCCGCTGCATCGGGTGGATGTCATTCAAGTTTGCAAGAAGAGCTATATTTCGGCCCCGTTGGAGATGCTTATGCGTCCCCCTGATGAAGTCATCGTACGTTTCTCTGTCTCTGTTCCTCTTCTCTCTCTCTCTCTCTCTCTCTCTCTCTCTCAGTAGAACCTATTTTTCTTTGTGAGTATCTCATTCACACTTTCTCTATCATTTATCAATCGTTTAACACCTCATTTCCTCTTTTATTATTTTCTTGTTGCTTTACTCGCTTCTCAATTCTGCACTACCAATTAAAGCAAACGGCAGAAGAGCAGCTGAATGTGCGCAGTAAAATGCACTCTGAGCTCACGCTCTACAGAGAAGTGTTTGAACTCACCAACAACCCGCTCACTGGCAATCCTTTGAAGCAGCTTCTGGCTTCGGGTCATGCCGAAGCCGCCAGCTTTCGCAAACGCATCGCCCGTTCTCGTCGTTCAGTGATGAAAGCACGATCAGACTCTACCAATAACATCAATAACAACGTTGCTGCAACATCCGCTTCATCGTCAACGGCTGCATCAACGTCATCGTCATCATCGTCATCATCGACAAGACGGAAGTATAACACTGAATTTTTGCCGCAGTACAGAGAGTCGGAGCCGGTTCCACTTCACGTGCCGGAGAAGATAGACTTTATTTGTTATTTGCCGGGAAAGAACGAGGAAAAGAGCACTATTGACTGTACCCCTGATCAGGTATCTCCGCTCTCTCTCTCTCTCTCTCT
>JAVKOQ010000325.1:15000-58018 GCA_031835245.1 Balamuthia mandrillaris | reverse complement strand
CAACAACAACAACAACAACAACAACAACAACAACAACAACAACAACAACAACAACAACAACAACAACAACAACAACAAGAAACAGAACAAGAAGAAGAAGCAGAAGAAGAAGAAGAAGAAGAAGAAGAAGAAGAAGAAGAAGAAGAAGAAGAAGAAGAAGAAGAAGAACAAGAAAAAGAAGAAGAAGAACAAGAACAAGAACAAGAACAAGAACAAGAACAAGAAGAAGCAGAAGCAGAAGGACAAGAGAACGAAGAAGAGAAAGAAGAGGAAGATTTTCACCTTCTAGACTATTATATCCGATGCGCAGCCCCTCCTCTGTCCTCAACGACAATAGAAAGGCAAGGCGTAAGCTGTCCTTGGTGATGAGCTGCGGCAGCCGCATCTCCGGTCGGTAAACAATTACCGTGCACCCATAGTCAAACGGGTGTTTGTTGGCCACAACCACCCCCCATTCTTCTCTCCAATCCATTGGAGTCTGCTTTTTATCTACTTCCTTCTGTTGATGAAGACACCGAAATGCTTCGCCTCCTTTTGTTTCCTCTTCCAACAAACGGATGACAAAGAGTATCTCTCTTGGGTCTGCAACTTTGTTGAAGTTGAACTGTGTTTCATCAAACGGTTGGACCACAACAAACTCCTCTTGTTGTTGTTGTTGTTGCTGTTGAAGTTGCTTCTCGTCTTCCGCTTTAATGCTCTTTGAAGAAGAAGAAGAACAAGAAGAACACGAAGAAGAAGGAGGAGCGAATTGAGGGCGAGTGGCTCGACCAGGAACGAACTGAAGCAAGAACTCAAGTCCTCCGGGAGAAGAAGGGATCACTTTTCGTCGCAGATATGCGGATCCATCGCTATGACTGCTGCTTGTATCATTGCCTTCTTCTTGGCGTGAAGGAGGAACAACAAGTTGATACTTTAAGAACCGTTGTTTGCTGTTCCAAAGTTGTTGATAGACTTTATCGAAAGAAGAAGAAGAAGAAGAAGAGGAAGAAGAAGAGAGCACTTTATCCGCAGGAACAAGCAACGTGGGTCTGATCCGTTGCAGAGAATCATCTCCGCAATCCTCTTTTGTTTGGACGAAACGTTATGTTTAGAAGACGAAAGAACGAAAGACAGAAAAAAAAAAGAGAAGAGAAGAGAAGAGATCAACCCAGAAGCTCGTCGCGAGATCGGTTGTGCTCATAGAGGCCGAAATAGAGAACGATGGCCACCAGGGCGATCACCAACGACGGCCACCGCAACGCGGTAGCAGCAAAAAAAGGCAGAAGGCCTCTTGCTCCCCCGTCGGCGCGAGTACCAGCCAAGCCTGACCGCAAGCGTTCCCGTTGGGCGGCGGAGGCAGCACCGTTATCTGCGCCATCGGTATCTCTCATCCGCTTTCCTTCTTTGTTTTACCTTTTATTTATTTATTTTTTTTTTTGCTGTAGACCAGACACGAGAGCAGAACCCTATGGCAGCCAAGTGGCATGCCTTTGCTCCCTTTCGCACCAGGTTTCCTTTCTTTTTGTCCTTCATATCTTCCTTCTGAGCAGCTCTCTTTCTCTTCGCCAAATGTGAAGGTGCGGTGTTGGTGGAGGCCATGCATGGACCTATACAAGAGACGGCCGCCCCTGCCATCCCCCACGATATAGGCCATCGCTGGCTGCCCCTTCGCTCCAGACACGAACCGTGCTGAGGCTCCCTTACTTACTCTGCACCAACCACAACAAGCCAGCCGGTTCGTTGGGCTTGTTTCATTGAAGTTTAACAATCACACACTTCATTCGCATATTGCTGGTTATTCACATAAAACGAGTCAGCAAAAGGACCAAAGGAAGCGCGGACACGAACAACAAAACCACCACAGCATCCATGGAACGACAGGACCAACGAATCAACCTGCGCGCCTCTTGGTCGTGGGCAGCTTTACCGCAAGAATTGCTTTGCTCCACGCTTGCCGCTGTGGACCCTTTGTTTGTGGGCGTTGCGGCCAGGACATGCTCCACCTGGTTCGCCTGTGCTCCACCTCTCCTTCGAAACCGTCTGTCCAAACGAGTGGTGTGCGGCTCCGTAACGTTGTTGCAATGGGCGGTGGAGGAGAACGGCTGTCCTCTGGATGAGGAGATGGCTGCCTTGATGGCTGAGCAGGGCAACTTGGAAGTGCTCAAGTGGGCCATAGAGAACGGGAGTCCTTTGGACTGTGGTACTTGCGCCTTTGCCGCACGGGGTGGACACTTGGAGGTGTTGCAATGGGCAAGAGCAAGCGGGTGTCCTTGGAATAGTTTGACGTGTGAGTGGGCTGCACAGAACGGTCACTTGGAAGTTCTGCAATGGGCAAGAGCAAACGGGTGCCCTTGGGACGAGAGGACTTGTAGCTTGGCTGCTTCAGGAGGGCATTTGAACGTGCTCAAATGGGCAAGAGCAAACGGATGCCCTTGGGACGAGCAGACTTGCCTGAAGGCCGCAAAGAATGGACATTTGGAATTGTTAAAGTGGGCACAAGCGAACGATTGTCCTTGGGATGAGGACACTTGCACCGGGGCAGCTAAGCATGGACAACTGGAAGTCTTGCAATGGGCCAGAGCAAATGGCTGCCCGTGGGACGAAGCATACGCCTGCTCCTTTGCAGCAGAGCGGGGTCATTTGGAATTGTTGAAGTGGGTCCTAGACAACGGAGGCACTTGGGAAGAAGAAATGGCATCATTTGCTGCAGAGAACGGACATTTGGAGGTGTTGAAATGGGTAAGAGAGAACGGACTGTCTTGGGACGAGGAGGTCTGTACGCTTGCTGCTATGAATGGACATTTTGAGGTGTTGAGATGGGCACAGGAGAACGGCTGCCCGATGAAAAAGAAGGCTTGCGCCAAAGCCGCTGCGGAGCAAGGACGTTTGGATGTGCTGGAGTGGATGCTTGAAAAGGGATGCTTTCCCAGGAACAAGGAGATATGTGCCTTGGCTGCAGAGAAAGGCCAACTGGAAGTGCTGAAATGGGCAAGGGCCAATCGATGTCCTTGGAACGAACAGGTTTGTGCACGAGCGGCTCAGAAGGGTCACCTGGAAGTGCTGAAATGGGCAAGGGCCAATCGATGTCCTTGGAATGATAGTGTCGGCTATTGGGCTGCCCAGCAGGGACGTTTGGAGGTGTTGAAATGGGCGAGAGAGAACGGATGTCCTTTGGATAAGTGGACGCTTGATTTCATTGCCAAGAACCAAACTCTTTTGGAAGAGCAGTGCTAAATAGTGCAAAAAAAGAGCTGAAGATGCCCTCCATATAAGTTGAAGGAAGGAGAAAAACATAAAAGAACGTTGTACAGAAATGCTTGTTCTTCATTCTTGCTTTCTCTATCCTCTTCCTTATTCTGTCTCTCGTGCTTTCTCTTCTCTCTCACCTTCTTTATGCTGCTCCTAACCTTATGGGAGTAACTGCGAAAGGACGTCACGTCTAACCTTCCGTAATCGTCCTAGCAGGAACTGGCTCCCGTGGACATCATCACAAGAAGTTTAGCACGATGGAAGACTTGCAACATGCTGGCTTGGAAGCTTTGGGGTTTGGTCGGGACCCCTCCTCCTCCTGTGTTTCTTCGGCCCGCTTTTGGCGGTGCTGCGCTGCAACTTCCATATCGTCAGCTGCTGTCCCGCACAACTCTGAGCACCTCGGCCGGGTCCCTCTCTCTCTCTCTCTCTCTCTCTCTCTCTCTCTCTCTCTCTCTCTCTCATTCTTTCTTAGCCAAAGCGTTTCTACTGTTTCTACTACGCTGATGTCATTCATCACCACTCAAAAATCAGACGAAATCTCCCACTTTCTCTGTGATTTCCCATTGGTCCGAATAAACCGATTTCCTTTCAAACAAGTTGTAGCGGGAACAAACTACAACTCTGACCAATAAGGAACAGCTAGATGGAAAGCGGAGCAGTACTCCGCCCCCGCACGACACCAAAAAAAAAAGCGGATAGCATCAATATCATCTCCGCCTCTCCGTTATAATCATTCATAATAATCATTCAAGAGTCACATAGGAAGGGGCGACGACGACGAGGTTGATGCAGATGACAGACACGATGACAGGCACCCGTGAAATGGGTTTTGTCCTGTCTGTGCCCCCAGGCCTCACGCATGCAAGGTGCTCATTCACAGTGGTTTGAAATTTTTTTTCTTTGCGGGTTCAAACCATAGTGATGTGTCACTACGTGTCACCGGCGGCGCTCGTCGGAACCAACCGTTGACGAATGCGAAGTGGTGTACCGCGCGTTTCTTTTCTTTCGAAAGCGTTCGACAACTCATAACACCTTTTTTTGTTAATTATTTTTTTTTTTTAGTGCGTGCTGTGGGGTGGTGGCTCTGTGTATGTTCGGAGTATCCATCACTTGACACGCTTGTTAGAAGGTTTCTTCGCCAGCTAACTCTTCCGCTGAAGCAATATTTTTTTATTTGTTACTCTTCTCTTTTTCTCTTATTTTTTTTTAAATAACAGTAGCGATACACTGTTACTGCTATTTCACTGCTGCCACTAAAGAAGGACCGGTCGCTTGCTACCGAAATTCTTCCTCTTCCTCCTCCTCTCTCTTGTTTTTTTTCAGCGTTGTTGGCGTAACGACAACCACTGAAACAAAAAATCGTTTCTTTTTCTGGAGAGATACGATGTACGGCACCGCCGCGAACACATTATTTTCACGACGAACGTCGACTGCCGCCACCGCGTTTGGATGTTGTAACCACCATCCTCAGCATGCCTTCCATTTGCACCACCATTCTCACCTCCATAGCCACCATAGCCTGCCTCAACAGCCTGTACGCATGGGTATGTATTTTTATTTTTCCTACCTTTTTTTTTTCGTCCCTGTTTCTTTTTTTTTTGCTCCTTTTTTTTTTGCGATCTCTCTCTCTCTCTTCTGTTATGTTCTATCTTCTTTCTTTTTCCTTTGCTTTTCTTTTTCTTCCTCTCTTTTTTTTTTCAAGAGGCGCAGGAAAAAAAATTATTGGCGGAGGGAGTGTAATAGGAGAGAATTAATAAAGAGAAACACGAAAATGCGGCAACCGCCCGCCTGACATCTCCGGTTAGGTGGTGCTGGCCGTTATTGCATTCGTGGTGCTATAGCGCGTTCTCTTTTTTTCGCTTCCTCTCGCTTGCATTCCTATCTTTTTCACTCATAACACAAGTATAACACCTCTATAACACTCCTTTCTTCTGCTTTTTTCAGAGGGATCGTCAGCGACCGCTTCTGCTTCGGAAGGAGGACGAGGAAGAGCAACGGTAGCCATTGTGGGTCATCACCACCACCACGCCAATAGTAATAGCAGTAGCAGTTGTACTTGTTCCTCCGGACGCTCCTTATCCTTCACTACGCCGTCATCATTGCCTTCATCGCCTTCTTCCTCAACAGCGCCCAGAGAAGCCAATTCGTCGCTGTCTTCACAACAACAGCAGGAGGGAATGAAAATGGATCTCGTTGTTTCTACACAAGGGCAACCGCAACAAAAAGTCAAAATGGAGGTATTCCGAGAGGACCCTGGCCTACAGAAGCGAGCGAGGGCAATCGTTACCAAGAAGACGGTGGTAGTGCCGACTCCGAAGAAGCTCATTGCTGCTAGGTGGTTGGAGAAGAACGACAGCTCCGCGCTTTCCTACCAAACGTCCATGGTTGCTTCTTCTCCTGGCGACGCAAATGCCAGTTTCTGCTCTCCTGAGTATGTCCTTTCTAAAGCAAAGCCCGTTGTATATGTATTTCTGTTGCTTTCTTCTGACTTTTCCCTTTCTCACTAGCAACGAAGACCCGCCCGAAATTAGAATGCACGCCATGCTGCTTTTAGAGTTAACCCAGCCACACCTTCGCCACAGCCTCGCTCCTGATCTCCTACCAGCACCAAATGATGGCACCATTTCGCTCTCTAACAAGAAGAAAATCAACAACAACAATACCAGCGCTAATCCAATGACTCTACACGATGAGCTGACTCAAGCTGCCACTCATAATCTTCGCAAACGCCCTCCTTCGGCCTCTTCTTCCTCCGGCTCTTCATCAGACTTATTTTCTTCTCCTGCCTCTCCATCATCACTTGGTACTTCTTCTACTTCTTGTACATCAGCATCTTCCTCTGGTTCGACGACTCCTACATGTTCACCCTATTCATCTCCACCAGCTTCCCCCGTTATGTCTTACCCCTCTTCTTCCACATCTTATCTGGAACCAGATTTTTATGAAGATGATGAGGAAGATGACGATGAGGATGACGACGACGATGAATATGAGGAAGATGTCCAAGTACACAAAGCTTTTGGTAACGGGGGAAAGAAGCAAAGCTTTGTTACCTCTGACTCCAAGAAGAACAAAAACAAGAAGAACGCAAAATCCTCTTCTTCCTTTTCATCTTCTCTTCTCCGACGAAAGAAGAAACCACAACAATCTAAGGAGAAGTCCAATAACTCTACGACAACTTCGAGCTGGACTGAGGAAGACAAACAACGCATCAAGAGAAAGGCCGCCCAAATCATGAGCGATAACAGCGATGTCGATCATCATGACCAAGAATCAGACCTCATGGTCGAAGGTGGCGATCGCAGCGCCGACGAATCCTCCTCTCCTTCTTCTTACTCCAAGAAAAAGAATTCTGCTCCTCCTTCCAAGAAACCGCGACGCAACCGAAAGTTAACGATTAGCATCGGGGACGGCGGCATTGAACTCCTAAAGACATCTGGCGGATGGAAGCCTAGACAGCGACGCCGCCCGTTGGAGAGGAAGAGGGCCAACCCCGAGCAAGTGGCCATCCTGGAGGAGATCTACTCTCATGGACCCTTCCCCTCGCCGCGCGTCGTGAGAAAAGCGGCGCAGCAGTTGCGAATGAGGGAGCAAAAGGTGAAGAACTGGTTCCAAAACAAACGAGCAAAGGATAGACGACAAAAGGAAGATCACCCTTCTTCTTTGATGGCGACAGCAAAACAATTATGAAAAAAACAACAACAATATCGACGACGACGATAACGACGTTGGATGCAGATGCCTCAAAAAAAAAACTTTAGCTAGAATGGGCGGAACGGTATATTACTTTTTTTTTGTGGGCGATGCCTCTTTAGTTTATCCGTCTCTCTTTTTTTTATTATCTTTATGGCATAGTATTTTTCTTCTTCTTCATTCATTTCTCTTTCTCTCTTCGTTTTTGTTTTTTGCATACGTTGCTGATGAACACAACACCACCACCACCTATTTATTCTTTTTTAATTATTTTTTTGAATGCACAAAGTCACTAAACACATTTTTTTTAAAACATAAGATAACTTTTCTTCATTATTTTTCTTTTTTAGAAGGAATCTTTTCGGTGATGCGATACTCGTGCCAGCCGTCCGTGCGGTCCACCAGGACGGTTTTGTAGAGGTAGCCCCCTTCCAGCTGCTCCTCCGAGATCACCCGCCTGTACTCACCCTCCAGGAATGGCCTCTTCTCTGGCTCTGGTCGCATGGAGGGTGGCAGTTTCTCTTCCACACTTTGTGGTTTGTTATTTGTGAGAAGCAGAGAAGAGAGAGGCAGAGAAGCAGAGAAGCGAAGAGGAGCGAAGAGAGGAGAGGAGAGAAGCGAAAAGGTGAGAGAGAGCGTACTCGATGTCGATGTGCTCGCCTTGAGGGCTGTAGAGGCGGAAGATCTTATGAATGACGCCCTCCTCGTCGGTGTACTGCTTCAGCAGTTCTCTGTTCTTGTCCAAGGGATAGACTGACATTCCCTCTTCACTTTTGTTGTTTTGTTTTTTTAATACTTTTAAAAATGTAAAATTAAAATAAATAAAAAGTTTTAAACAGAAATATGAATGAATAAAGAAAGAAATTTGAATAAAAGTATTCAACAAAACGACATAAACAAAACAACAACGACAAGAAAGAAAAGGCGTCGTTCAATATTGCTGCTGTTGCTCGGCCAGCTTGGCATGCGCCTCGCCCTCCTCTATTTTGTCCTGCTCTTGTGCTTGCTCTTCTTTGTTGTCAAGGGAGGAAAGGGAGGAATGGTCGCAGAACCGCAGCAACGAACGCACTTGGGAGGAGAGCTGCAAGCTGGTGGGGATCCGATGGACCGGATAGCCTTCCTCTCTGTACAGTTTCTCTGTTTGACGCGTCCATCAACACATCGAAGAGAAAGATACGGCCGAAACAAAGAAAGAAAGAAAGAAAGAAAGCAAGAAAGAAAGAAGAAGAAACAACGAGAAAGAAAGGAGGAAACAAACCATAAGGAATGCGATACCACTTCTTGCAATAAACAAGGCTGAGCATGGGCCGCGGTTGCTGGCTTTTATTGGCGGTTCCTCTATGGAAGCAACGCATGTCCTTGATGATGACATCCCCGGCCTTGGCCAACACCGCGGTGGAGGGCAGCTCCGAAAGCGGCAACGTGTGAAACTCTGACAGGGATGAGATGGTCGAGCTTATCGCCAAATGCGGTGAACCTTTGGAACATGAAGAATAAAAAAATATATAAGAAGCAGAGGAGAGCAAAGAGGTTACAGAACAATAGAAACCTTGCCAAAACTCAGTGGGACCGTTTTCAGCAGTGATGTCAACCAACGGCACATGCACATAGATGCAGTAAGGAGGCAAGGGCAAGAAGGTGTCGAAGAGCGGCTCGTAGTCGATGTGGGCGTTCTGCTCCTCGCAGCCGGGTAGTGCCACATGCGCGGACATCAGCCCCAAGATGCAGTCCTCTCCCAGGAGCAGGCGAACGACGGAGAAGAAGGCCGGGTTGCAGAGGAGGCGCTCCGCCGTGAAGAGCTCGTTGAGGGGGAGGAGCAGCTGATAGCGATGGGGACCGCGATTGGGCTTCGGGCGGGAGCGGAGGTGATGCTCAAAGTGCTGCATGAACTCGGCGTGAAGGTGGGCGATGTAGCGGGGGTCAAAGGCACCTTCGAGGTGGTAGAAGCCGTTCATCTGAACGACTTTGGCCGCGTGTTGCGCCGACAGGAACGACATTCCCTTTGGCTTTACCAGTATTTTTTTTGTTCTATTCCCTGATGCTGCCAGAGAAAGAAAAGGGCAAGAAGGCTCTGTCCGAATGTTTAGCGGTACCGGTTGGGCAAATTTCTTCTGGATACTGGTCTCGTTTGTGTCACAATATGAGGTTTCCGTCATTCAATTATACAAGAAATATTCATGTCGTCATGAAAGATGTCGACAGGAGAAACAATATAAAATAAAAATAATAAAAAAAAAGGTCGGAAAATGCGATAAAGAAAAAACAACTGTTGTTGTGTCTTTATCGAAAAGGCGTTGATAGAAAGTGTTTGAAGCAAAAACGGAACGAACTGCCCTCAAGAGGCAGCGCTGGAGGGGAAGTCTATAATAACTATTATCATCATATTGAATTGAAATAATAATAATAATTTATATATAGAGAAGGACCCGAAAAAAAACACAAAAAAAAAAACACATTATTATAATAATAAAATAACGGTGGTGGAGTAGAAAGGAAGGAAGGAAGAATGAGTCAAATCAGAGACACCAAGTGGCACCAGACCAAAGCCGCCAAGACCATACAATCGGCCTGGCGTCGCTATGCCCTGACAACAGAGTACCGCAAGCTAGGTGCGTGTGGCTTCCCTCTCCCCCCGACCGACCGAAAAGTGAAAATAATGACAAGCCCTGCCTATAACGAGCTTTTTATTTTTATCGTTAATCCATCCGTTAACCACGTTATGTGTTGTTGTTGTTGGTCGTGAAAATAACAGTGAAGTTGCACAAGTATCGCACATTGATCGTGCAGGAGATGTTGGCCACGGAGCGCTCCTACTTGCAGCAACTCAAACAAGTCATTGACGTATGTCTTCTCAATCTCTCTCATTTCTTTGCTCCTCTATGTTTCTCTTTGCTTCTCTCTCTTCTCCTCTCTCTTTTTCCTTCTCCATGCTCTCTTCCTGTCTTCTCTCTCTTTCTCTCTTCTCTCTTATTAAACGTATTTACTCTGCCAACCCCTTTTTATCTGAAGGTCTTTCTAAACCCGCTGAAAGAAGCTGCCCAGCAAGGCCGGCCTCTCCTCGGCGAATCCGAGGTACTTGCACTCTTCTTCTTTATCTTTCATCCCTTTTTTTATTCTCTCACTCTCTCTTTCTCTCTCTCTCTCTCTCTCTCTCTCTCTCTAACCAGCTCTTATTGCTTTCTTTCAAAACAGACAAAAATCATTTTCTCAAAGATAGAGGTGATATTTCAGATCAACACAGAACTAAGCGAGGCTTTGGCCGAACGAGTGGAGAAGAACTGGTTCCCAAACCAACTGATAGGCGATATCTTCATCAAACGAGCGGGTTTGCTCAACGTCTACAGCGACTATGCCATTCACTTTGGCGAAGCGATCAACCTTTTGGAGGTATCTTTTTTTTTTGTTATTCCCTTCCTTGTTTCCTTTTGTTCTGTTGTTATGTTGTTCTTTTTCTGTTGTTCTTTCTCTTTGCTTATCTTTTTCATATTTGCCTTCTTTACTGTCCTAACTGAAAAACAAAAACAGACCTATAAGAAGTCATCTCGCTTTTCCATGTTTGTGGAGAAAGGAATGAAGGACTTGGGGATGGAGGGCGTCAAGATCGGAACCCTTTTGGTGGTTCCCATTCAACGGATCCCTCGCTACCAGCTCCTGCTTCAGGACCTGTTGAAGCACACGTGGAAGGATCATTTGGATCACAGCAACCTTCAGGAGGCGTTGGAGAGCATCAAGAAGACGGCCCATAACATCAACGAGAAGGTCAGAGATGCACAGAGCGTACAGAAAGTGATGGCTATACAGTCTGGACTTATCAATCAAGGCTTGGTACTTCACCTCTCTCTGTTGTTTTGTGTTTCACTTGCTCTCTTCCTGTCTTCTCTCTCTCTCTCTCACTCTCTCTCTCTCTCTCCTAATTCCTTATGTCTCCCATCCAAACAAACAAATGTCATATAGAGCATCATAGATCCACATCGACGATTCGTGCGAGAAGGGTCCCTCAAACTGGTCAACGAGAAAGGCGAAATGGTGGAGAAGTGGTTCATCCTCTTCAACGACATGATTCTCTCCTGCAAACTTCCGCAACAACATGCCTCCAAGAAAGGTCAGCCCAGTGGCAGCAAGGTTAACTTACGACGCGCAGCGTTAGCCCAGAGCACAGTCGAGGTTGAAGGTCGGTTGAGTCTCAGCAGAACGTCTGTCGTTAACGTTGGGGATGATGGAGACAAGCAAAATGGCTTCGAGGTATATTATCTCATTTTCTTCTTTCGTCTCTTCATCGTCACAACAAAGCACGAACTTACCCTGTTCTTGCGCAAACAAGTTGGTAACTCCTCGAGATATTTATTGGTTGTGTGCATCAACGCCTGCTGACAAGGAAGAATGGGTACGAGACCTACGTCAATGCATTCAAGCCACCAAACATCAAGAAGAATCGCAAGACAGTACTTAAACCTTCCCGCTCTCTCTCTCTCTCTCTTTCTCTCTCTCTCTCTCCACGCTTTCTTCGCTATTGTTGTGGGCATTACTCATGTTGTTTAAACAAATCATCATCAGAGCACTTAACAGAGGTCGCAAAGAAGAAAGCAGAGCAAGCAAAGCTACTCATAGACGAGAAGTACACAGAAATACGAGTTCACGGACATTCCCTCTCCTTAACACGAGGCAAAAGCGGAGTCGATGACAAGGAAGACGAAGAAGACGAAAGCCAAACCAGGGAATCTCTTCGCTCCAACTTGCTCTCCGGTATGTCTGTAATGGAACGTTTGGAGCTGCAAAAAGAGGCTGAGTTGCGGCTGAAAGCATTGCTGGAGGAGGAGAAGGAAAAAGAGGAGATCTCCCAACAGAGAGCGGAGGAGTTCAAGAAGTTTGTGGAGAGCGGATCGGGAGGGAGTCATCCCACTCGTTCCACTCTCTCCTCACCGCTCACGGAGGAGGAGCTGCGACAATGGGAGGCCTTTCAGAAGAAGAACAGAAAGATCAAAGGAGTCCATGGAGGAGGCAAACGAAGACGTTGGCTGAACAGCTTGCCTCTTGTCTCGTCTTCTTCCGGTGGGAATGATGATGATGGGGACGAAGAGGAGGGAGATGACGCTGCATCGCCTAGCAAAGGCAGAGAAAGAGCAGTGCACTCCATATCCTCTCTGGAAGAAGCGTTGCGAAACTCTTCCTCTTCTACTTCAACTTCCGGTGCTGACGTTCGAGGATGGAAGCAACGACATGACTCCATGCAAAAGGACCAAAAAGGAAGTGGAAGCCCGAAACAAGCGCCCAGTGGAGCTCCTCTGCGCAAACATGCAAGCTTACAGCGGCACGAATGGAAAGGCTCCCTCTCCTCTTCACAAGGCGGGAGCGTCTCCTTGCCTTGCACTCCACGCGGTCCTGGTTCCACAAATCAAGAAGAAGGAGCAGATGGAGGAGCTAAAAAAGAGCAAACACCCAAACCAGCTCCTGTCTTGAGAAAGCATGCCAGTCTGCAACGGCACGAATGGAAAGGCTCTCCACATTCTTCCTCTTCTTCGCCATCCTCTTCGCCTGAACCTCAAACAAAACAACAAACGCCAAAACCACTCCCGTCCTCCCAACAAGGAGTCGCATTGCGTAAACATGCCAGTTTGCAGAGAACAGAATGGAGAGGTTCTTCTGGCGGCGTTGCTGTTGCTGATGGTAAAAGTAATGGAGGAGAGAAAGAACAGGAAACAACGGAAGCGAAACCACAAACGCGAAGTTTCGCAGCGAGAAAGGATGTTTACCGAAAGTAAACCGCAAAGAGAGAGAGAACGATGACCTGTAACAAAAATGTCTATGATCCTTTTGCAGAATAAGAAAACTTAGAAAAGCTTTTTTTTTGAGTAAAACAAAAAGACAAACAGGAGTTTGTCAAGATGAGCGCTTTGGTCCCGTTTGTTTAACTTGCAACGGCCAAAGCTTCGCGTCAACCTCTGCTCCTGTGCTTTTGTGGTCGTCATCACGCTTCTTCTCGGTTGCGGAGGATGCTTCCTCCACTTTCTCCTTTGCCTTCTTACATCCTTCCAGCCAAGGAATGTCCAGCTTAACCGCTTTTCCTTCTAGCCATTTTATCAACTCTTCCAATCGTGCCTCTGCCTCTCTTGCTTCTCTTTCCTCTTCTTCGCTTATTTCTTCCGTCACCCGTCCTGAACTCTTTGTCTCTTTACTATCGTTCGCGTTCGTGGTTGCATCACTTTCTTTCTGCTTCTCATTCTTGCCTTTGTTATCATCAGCAAAGAAAGCGAGAGCGGCAACCGTTCTCAGGCCGAAGCATCTTCCCAAGTGAATGCTAGGGCTTGAAGCATCCTCTCCTCCTCCTCCACCAAGAATGCACAAAGGGACGTCGTTGACAAAGGCCATGGATGGCAGGTGCTGCACGAGACGCGGCGGTTTGACATCACGACAAACGACGAGCAGCCGCAACGGGCGGCCCTTTTCCAGAGCTTTGGTCACGGCGTTGATCCCCAGGCAGACCTTCCGGCGGAGCAGCTGTTGCCTGCGTGTCCTTTTAGCCTTTTCTTTTTGTTTCTCTTGCTCTTCCTGTTCTTCCTCTTCTTTTTCTTTGCTCTTTGGTTGCTCCTCTCCATCCCCTTTTTTTGGTTTTGCTTCTGAAGGAGAAGAAGAAGAAGATTGGTTGTCCTCTTCTTGTTGCGATTTCTCCGTGGCAATCTGCATCTTCTCTTCCATTGCTTGCTGCTGTGGTGGTTGTATGACGGGGTCTGAGCCCACAACACCAGTCTCCTTTCTTACTTGTTCCATCGCAGCTCCAGAGGCTGCAGCTTCTGTTGGTTGTTGTGGTTGCTGAGACACTTTTCTTCGCTTCTTGCGAAGGCGAGTGCGTCGATTGGGTCGGTTGGCTTTGCGTTTGTACTCCCCAAACTCGAGGGTCAGCCTCTGCAAGACCTCCCTTTGGGTGGGCTCGTCCAACGGCGGCCAACGAAGCGCGTAAGGGGAGTCGAAGACGACCTTGAAGCTCCATTTCTGCTTCTTCTTGTTGATGGCGGTGGTGCCTTGTCCTCCCGCTTTTCTCAGCAGTTTGGCGTTTTTCCTTGAAAGGTTGGACGCCGCAGAGGAGGCGGCGGAGGCGGCGGAGGAGGCAACGGAGGCGTGCAGTGTTCCCTCGGCAGAGACCACCTGAGCAGCCAGTTGGCTGGCTTTGCGTTTGCGCTTTCCCCCTTGTTGAGCGCCGGCACCACCTTTGCCTCTTTGTTGCATCTCTCTCCCTTTTTTTTTCTTTTCTTATCTTTGTTCGCTCCTCTCCTATCTCCTGTCCTCTCCCGTGTCCGCATAACTTGGCAAAATTATGCCAAAAAAGTCGGAATGTTCCAGATGAGTGGCGTGGGGTGGCGCCTATGGCAGAAGTTGGCGAAAAACCCAACCCGGATTAAACAAAGAAAAACAAAACCAACAGAATGGATAAGATGAGCGATGGAGGTTCGGCTGGTGCCTCACTAGACAATGTCCTTGCTGCCTCCAGCATTCAAATTTCAAGTAACGAGCACTCACGCAAGCACTATTGCAGCTCTGTTTTTTTTTGTTGATAGACACAAATAATAATAAAAAGGCATTGTCGTTGTTGGGCCGCGACACATTGGAGCAAACCATTCGCACGCCGTCGCATGAGCGCCTCTCTCCTTTCCTCTTCACGCCTCGCCTCAAGCCGGACGCTTCTCTGCGGTTCTTCACGCGCGCCGACCTGGAAGCTCTCGATGCGAAAGGCTTCATCGTGAAAGACAACTTTCTCGGCTCCATCGATCAAGTTCAACTCGTTTTGGACGAGGTTTTGTTTTTGCTTCTTCTCCCTTCTTTTTCCCTCCTTCCTCCTTTCTTCTTCCTTCTCTCCTCCTAGCGAACATCAACCCAAAAAAAAAATGAAGGCAAAAGGGTTACACATGCAAGGAAAGCTGAAGCAAGCAGGGATGAACCAAGGCCACGCCAAGTGGACGCAAAGCCAAGTACGAGGGGACCTCCACATGTGGCTTAACTGCCACCACCACAGCAACAGCACCAACAAGGACGAGGAAAAGGAAGCTCGAGGAGGAGAACCAAACCAGGGGAGCACTGAGGAGCAGCAACAGCACCCTCACCTCTCGGCTCTGCTGGAACGCATGAGAGCCCTCCAACAGGAACTCAACGAGGCCTGCGACTTTGCATCCGCCCGCACTCAAGTCCAACTGGCTTGCTATCCTGGTGGTTCGTTTCTTTTTTCCTCTTTGTTGGCTAAACATTTTGTCACCGTCCGCTCCCAATTCTATTCTGTTTCTCTTCTCACTCGGCCTTGCAACAGGAGGAAGTCGTTATGTGAGACACTTGGATGCCTTCAAAGGGGGAGCAACCCGAAGGATAACGGTGCTCTACTACATGAACGTCTCCTGGAAGGAAGAGGATGGCGGCCACCTCCGGATATACTACCACGACGCCGAAAAAGAAGAAGAAAAAGAAGACGAAGCAGAAGAGAGGGAAGAAGATGTGGCGCCGTTGCCCGACCGGGTGGTCATCTTCCAAAGCAGACAGGTGGAGCATGAAGTGTTGCCTTCCTTTGCACCTAGGTATGCGCTTACCATGTGGTTTTATTAGTAGAGCCTTACAAAGCCTTTTCGCCTTTGAGCAAAGAAGCTTTCTCCAGTTGTGCGGCTGGGATTGTGTCGCAGTCTTGCACGCACTGCATTATGCAGCCAAAGTGTTGATGCTCGTCTTGCTGCTTTTTTGATTTAGAAAAAGTTAACATACAGGAAAGGAAGAGAGCATGAGAGAGAGAGAGAAGAGGAATGAGAAGAAAGAGAGAGAAAGTACCTGAGAAGGAACGGCACTGTAGGAGGTAAATTCGGGCTGAATAGTGACAGAGTGGATGTTGTAGTTGTGGAAGAGCTGCTTGATCTGTCTTGCTATCTGCATAAAGTCGCTTCCTTTGAAGCAGAGGACGTGGACGGAGGCAATCACCTTAGTGTCCAACAGCTGCCATATGTGGAGGTCGTGCACACAAATTACTGATGGAATCTGTTGGGGTGTACAAAAATACAAGTTTAATGTTTTGAGGACGAAGAGGAAGGGAGGCTAGAAGAGAGTATGGTTATGACCTTTTCAAGATCAGTCTTTAGATCAGCCAAGTCAAGTCCCGCTGGAACGCTCTGCATCAAGATTCTCATGCACGACAAAACTGATGGAAGAGAGAAACAAAAGAAAAAATGGAGTCAGAGAGAGAGAAAGAGAGAGAGAGAGAGAGAGAGAGAGAGAGAGAGCAAGAAGAACGTACCGAGTGGAATGGAGCTGAACAGGATGATTATAGCGATGAGGCAACTATTTGTTTCCAAGCACGCAAAAAAAAAAAAGTAAGGAGAGAGAAAGCAAGGTTCATGACACAGGATGAAATAATTACCTCAAAATGGGATCAATGTAGAAGCGATGCTCCCATTCCAAAAAATGGATGAGGAGGCCGCTGGCGATAGCAGCGATTGAGCCCAAAGCATCTCCCAAAATGTGAAGAAACACACCATGCAAGTTATGTTTAGCACCAGAATGGCTAGCGGACGCAGCTTCCGCGATCTCACCATCGTGTTCTCCATGCTCATTGTGGGAATGAGAGTGATGGGAATGGGAGTGGCCAGAGTGAGAATGGGAATGAGAATGTTCTTCATTGCTCTCGGAGTGAGAGTGGGAGTGAGAGCTGCCATGAGAATGTCCGTGCAAGTGAGCATGCTCTATTTAGTGAGAGAGATAGAGTTAAAAGAGTCAACATTAAAGAGAAAAAAACTAAAACTTTAAACTAAAACAAAAAAAAGAACATAAAAAGCAAAAGCAAAATAAACGTAAAGGATAACGCACTCAAGAACAAGAATACGCCAATGATGTTGATCACTAAACCGCCTGCTCCAACATAAACTATCAACAACGGATTCTCCACCTCTTTAAAGAGATAAAGTTAGGAGAACTGTTTTTCTTCTGTCTCCTTCTCTACTCTCCTTCTATTCTCTGTTGCCTGCTCTCTCCTCTCTGTTGCGTTGTGAGGGACAAACCTGGTTGGTCAAGAAAGCGCTCGATAGCTTCGAGGAAAATGAAAAACACTACCGAGAGCAGAAATACACCGTTGACAAGACCACCTATGATTTCCGCTCTGGCCCATCCATAGGAGTACTTGTTGCTTCCCGACCGCTTCTTCGCCAACTGCATTGTTTACTCTTCACGTCAGCCCGAAATGAATAGCAAGAGAAAGGAGAAAACATCACATACCTGCAAGGAAAGGAGACCAACAAACAGCGCCAAGCTGTCGGAGGCCATGTGAAATGCGTCAGAGACCAAAGCTAATGAGTCCGTCATGAGACCGACTACCAGCTCCGCAAAGAAAAAGCTGACGGTCATGGACAACATGATCAACAGCCTATAGACGTTGCTATCACGGTACCACCGCTTTCCTGGAATGTGGCTCAGGGCCTCGTCCAACTGTTTCTGAAGGTAGTCCTCCCTGTCGCTGTCCTCAAAGACATCAAGAGGCACCATCGCGTCATCTTCCTGTTCTCCTCCGGTCTTTGTCTTTCTCTCTGTTTTGCTGCTTTCATCCGAAGTGTCTGTGGTGGAGTCAGTCCTGTCTTCGGTGTTCTCTTCAACACCATCCTCGCCACGGGAAGAGGAAGGAGGGCTGTCTTGCCAACTGGTAGTGGTAGCGATTGTGGTGGAAGGCGAAGCAGATGAAGAGGAACGAAGAGCTCTTGCTGCGTCCTCTGCAATAACTTCTTTGTCCTTTTTGTTGCTGTGGAGAAATAAACCCAAGTTAAAAGAGGGAACCGCTGTGTGCTGAACAACGTCTCTCGACTTTCCCTCAAACGCGCCTTCTCCTCCCTCATTCTCTCGTTTGGTTGACAAAAGAAGGAGGAGAGGGTTTTTTTAGCTCTCTTCTCTCCCACAGAACATTTTTTAAAACTAATCCTTCTCCTCTCCTCTCCTACATTCAACAAAACAACAACAACAAAGGGGTTAATCGCACTCCAACAATCAGTTTTTTTTTTTTGGTTAGTTTGCATGTTTGTTCGTGGTACGTACTCGTGAGCTACCGCCCTTCTGGACATGGTGGGCGTTGTAGTGGACTGTTGTTGTTGACCTCCGCGAACGGTTTGACCTCCAGAGGACGTAGAAGCGCGCATGGCCATGGGAGGGTTGCGGGGGTAGGTTGCCTCGTGTAGTAGACCAGCGTAGCGCAGCACAGCCGCCGTATGATTTGTTTAATGCAGTAGCAATAAATGAGAGAACGTTTTTTTTGCTGCGAGTCCCGCTACTTTTTTTTTATCGCCGTATTTTTCTCGGTCGACAAAAAAGATCTTCTTGGAATTTTCATCCATTCAATTTGTCGAAATTTCCGTTTTTCCTTTTTTACAAAGAGAACATGATTGGAATGTACAAAAATGTAAGGAATGAAGGAAGAAAGAGCCAAGCAGGGAGAGAGGGAGTTGGTCGAAATCTTCCTCACAAATCCTCTTCATCCAGCTCCAAGGATCCTTCTTCGAGCTGTTCGAGCTCAGCCTCCGCTTGTTGCCGTGCGTTCCGCATTTGGTTCGCCATGAAGCTCTTCTCCAACTCCTCCAGCATGCCCTTCATGGCGTTCTTTGTTGCTTCCTGCTTCTTTTGCTCCTTTTCTTTTTGTCTTTGGGCCTCCATCACTTTCTTCACCTTTTGCACTTCCTCCAAAATGGCTTCTTTGCCCTCCAACTTTTCAATCTCAAAAGCCTTTCGTTGGCGCCATCGTTGGGCCTCGGCGGGCGGCATCCCTGCAAAGAGATGCTTCTCCCAGAGCGTCATGCGTATGAAAGCCGACTTTGGCTTTAGGGCAAGTTTGCCTTTTGTTTTGTTTTGTTTTTGTGTTAAAAGATAGCAGAAAAAGAAAAAGAAACAAAAATGCTGGAAGAAAGAAAAATCGTACGAATAAGAAATGGGTAAAGAGAGCATAACTTGCGCAGCTGCTCGTTGTGATTGCGAAAAGAGTTGAGAAAGTTGGAGACAGCTGTTTCCCAGTTCTCCGATGTTACATCTGAAGCTTGAATCTGTTCTCTTATCACTTTCTCCAAATCGTTCATGGTCATGTTGTTCATCTTCTCCGTTATTTTCTTCATTTCTGCTCCCTCTTTTTGCTTCTTCTCACCGTCCTCACTCTGCTTTCTCAATGCTGATCGTTCTTTTAGCGCTACTCCAATTCCTCCTTCTTCCTTTCCATCTTTTGTTGTTTTTGTTGAATGCGCAGTGGAGGAAGAAGATGGAGGAAGAGGGGGCGGGGGTGGAGGAGGAGGAAGTGAAGATGGAGGAGGGGGAGCTAAGGAAGACGCAGAAGGAGGGGGAAGAAGATGAGAAGAAGGAGGAGGGAGAAGAGAAGTAGACAAAGAACGAGTTGGAGCATTGCTATTGTAACTGAGATCCTCTAAAAGGCCTTTCAGGTAAGTCACTTGTCCTCTGAGCTCATCCATCTCCAACACTTGACTTTGCAGCATCGACACTTGCGTTTGCAAGCATCGAATGTCTTTGTTGCCATTCGTTTTCCATGTTGTTATCACTCTTTCTTCCTCCTCTTCTTCTGGATCTTCCTTATCTGTTGTCTCGTGATTGTTCTCTTTCGTTGTTGTAGTTGGTTTGGTTGCTTCAGGAGGTTGTTTTAATGCAGAAGAGAAATAACCAAAGAGGTGACTTATGGCACCTCCCCACAGTCCTGTTGTCTCGCCTTCATTTCTTCCATTCTCTTCATCCTCTTTCATCATTGTCGTCGTGGTTGTTGCGGTTGTATTCCAAAGCGGATCAAAAGGATAACACTTAAAGTTTTGTTGTAGTTGCTTTCCTTCGTTTCCTTGTTCTTCTCCAAGCAACTCCTCTTCAGCGAGAGAAAGGGTGGCCATTTTAGGAGGAGACAGAAGCGACTGTCCTTCCTCATCCAATTCCAAACTGATCGAAGTCACTTGCACCATTTTCTTCTTCCTCTTCTTCTCCTCTCCGACCGGCCCTTCTTCTTCATCGGTTCCATCTTCTTCGCTCGTTTGACGATGCACAAAGAACCAACCGTCCTCCAAAGGAGAGCCTAACTTTTCCTCCAACTTCTTCTTGGCCCTTGTCAAATCCAAAGTTCTCTTTTGTGGGATAGGTTTTCTATTTTGTTGCGCTTTCTTGTTTTTGTTGTGAGAGGAAGCGGAGGAGGAAGAAGAGGCATCAAAGAGGAATTGGTGAGCGGGTTGAAGAAACCAGTCGGCAGTTGTTGGGGGTAGCTCCTCCAACAGGATCTCCGGGATGGAGGAGGAGTTTGAGAGAGAGGCAGAAGGAGAGTCAGCAGAGGAGGCAGAAGAAGAAGAAGAAGCAAAAGAATTGGTGGCTGACATGTACACTGAATCTGCTGATGATGAGCAAGGAGAGGAAGGAGAAGAAGGGCGAGAGTCAGATGAAGAAGAAGAGGCAAAAAGAAAAAGGTCCGAGTGGTTGAGCTCAACGGATTTTAAGAGATTCGAGTTTTCTTCTTCTCCCTCTTTCAAAGCTTGCTGCTGCTGTCCTTTCTTTTTCTCGTCGGAATAAAAAACGTCAGACCGTTCCGTCACTTCTTGCGCGGCAGAAGAAGGGACGGAAGAAGACGCGGCAGCCGAAGAAGAAGAAGAAGGAGCACTAGGCCCATGATTGCGAATAGTGTCGTTGGCCTCGCCCCGCCGTTGACAGTTGTAAGAACAGGAAGAATACTCTGGTGGCTGCTGCCTCGCTTCAACGCGTAGAAGGGTTCCGTCCTCTCCTTGCTCTTCCTCGACGGGCCGTTTGGAGGTATGAGTGGTGGGGGTGGGGAGGGAGGTGGGGGTAGCAGTCGGGCCTGCTTCCCCACGGGTTTGCACCACGTAGTAGACGGCGTTCCCCATTTCGGTTGGGCGGTGGATCCCCCTTTTTTTTGGGGGAGGGGAAAAGGGGAATCGTGGAGGGGTGGGAAAAGGGGCTGGTGTGTTGGCCCAACTGTTGGGTGGGGGGAAATTTCTGGTGGTGGTGCCAAGTTTACGTTGCTCTCCTATCTGTTTGAGGAGTTGGCCGTCACGGATGTATTTTTGTCGACGGCCTGAGGAGATGGACTGGCTTTTGTTGTCGACAGATTCATGTCGACGTGGAGGACAGGCAACAAACGCATCTCTTGTCTACTCTCATGTCTAAATACGATATCTCCTGTCTTTGCGCCCAGGCTCCGGTCCTCATTATATGAGGGACGTGGAAGATCTCTGCTTAGGAGAGCAACGAAAGAGACAAAAGCTTGTCCTCATTAACGTTCATTTATAGTTGCTTTAGATGGTGTACAGCGCAACAACTGCCATCAGCCGGGTTCGTTGGCCGGAGCGCATGCTTTTCCATTAAACAGACTACATTGGCAATGAGGGAGGGCATGGCATCCTGTAACCCCCTCACCTTGGCACTGTTTTTCTCGCTGTGGAGCGTTCTCCTGTGTTCTGCCTATGCTGAACTTACACCGATCTCTGAGGACGAGGCTCTTACAGTGTTTAAACGTTTGTTCCTATTTTTCTCCCTTCTCTTTTGTTGTTACAACAATGAGTGGCATAATTTATAATCTATATCCAGTCTCAGGGTTGCACGTTCGAGTTGTAAACAACTCGGGTCCTTCCATGTTCGTCTTCCCAGCTTTGCCTTCAGGCGAAGTGTTGGAGGATTATTGGTTTTACTTTTCTCTGGGCTACCTTAAGGAGCGGAAATGCACCGGAGTTGACGGTCGATGTAACGCTTGCACCTTTCCTCTTCTCTTTGCTTGCTCTCTTGTTCACTGCTTTTTTTTCTCTTCAGCGTTGTTAACTGGTTGCAGTGGAGTTGAACCATTCTTCTTCAACTTGACGGACCCTCAAAACTATGAGATAATGGAAAGTCGAGAGAACTATCTCCGCTTGAGATGGAACGGGTTGGGTGGGCCTTTTGCTGTCTCTGAGTTTATCCTAGAAGGCATTCAACATGCAGAGAATCGTACATTCATGTAAGTTCGAGAGTGAGAAGAGAGAATAGAAAGAAGCTAACAGAGCGACAACAAAACTTGCAGGAACGGCAAAGGAACAGAAAAAGTGTTGCACATTCCAGCTAGCTCGGCTAAATTCTCGTTGGTCTTTTCCAACTTTACGTCCCACGTTTTGTCTCCTGATGAACACTTTTTTGATGGAACGGATGGAGTCTTTACTGAATTCAACGTTCGAACTTTTGTGCGTTGCCTCTTGCTTCTTTCTTTGGAAGAGAGGTGTTTCTAACACGTTTTTGCAAAACACGCTTTATAGATGGGAGTGTCATCGCTGATAATTCCCTCTCCGTACCTGTGGTACTATAACCCGGTCGTGCCTGACCTTTCCACCGTTGGTGATGATAAACTCATAACATACATCAACACCATTCAAAACTTTCAAGTTCGTGTAGGACAGGTACTCTCTCTCTCTCTCTCTCTCTCTCTCTCTCTCTCTCTCTCTCCTTTTGCGTTACACAACAATGAATAACAAGTGGTGAAAGGCGGCATTCTCTGTGAACGAACCACCAACAGCTTCGCTGGTGCACCAGCCAGAGGAATTGTGGGGATTTGAGATTATGGATGCTAGCATTGAGAACTGGGACAAATCCCTTTCAGAACCGCACGCCTCTGAGTTTGAGTTTGATGTTGTAATGATCGGTGGTCGTGAAGTGCTGTATGATCCTGGTAATATTGTTCCTTTGTTTGTTTGCTTGGCTGTATCTCTCTTCTGACTTGTTTCTGAAAAAAAAAAAGATATTTCATTGTTGTTTCCAGGAGGAGATGATGGAGAAGATGGAGAAGATGGCACAACCGAAGATGGGGTAACAGACGAAGGACAAAAAGAGGACGATGACAGCGACAAAGCAGTCATCATTGCTGTTGCTGTCGTGGTGCCTGTTGTTATGTTGGTGGTTGTTGTTGGAACTGTGGCTGCGGTCATAGTAAGGAACATGCGGCAAAAGAAAAGCAGAGATAAAATAGAGAAACAATTGTCCGGTCTTGCGGATCAATCACAAGTCTCAACTGCGATGGCAGAAGAGTGAGAAGCTTCGGAAAGAACACAATAAAAACGTATTGAATGTAAAACAAAAGAAGAATGAAAAAACAGGTTTACTCGGATTTGGCTTTTTTGCGTTCTTGTTGACGCCGTTGAATCTCTTCGTCGGCCTCTTTCTTGTGATCCTTTTGCCAAAAAGCAACAAAGGACTTGTTCTCAAAAAGTCTTTTGTTCGAAAGAAGAGGAGAAATCCGGTTACTTATCTAACAAAATATAGCAGAAAGATAAATAGAAAGAAAAAAGAAAAAAGTACTTGGTGAACGGTTGTGGGCAAACGGACTTGCCGCTCAAAATGTTGCCAATGGCGACGCTGCCTACCAAAAACTCTCTGTAGTCGATTGCTCCAGAGTTGTCCAAGTCCAACGCCTGTTTGCGTCAGGTAAGAAAAAATTGGAGGGCAGGAAGGAGAACATTAAGTTGAAAGCAACAAGGCAACAACTGGCAAGATACACAGAGGAAATTCAAGGAAAGAACGTACCTGGAAGAATTGGTTGATAGAATTTTCATTAACATTCATGTCTCTGAACTGATCAACAAATTCTGGAGAATAGAATATTAGTTTTTCTTTATAAAAGTTCACTTAACGAATAAAGGAGGCTTATTTACCTTCGAGCTTGATTTCGCCATCTTTGCTTTTATTGATCACCATAAACTTGGCCACTAGTGCCAACATCTCATCAAAGCTTAAACCCAAACGTTTTCTATTTCGAGAGGAAACGAGATGAGTGTAAAAAGGCAAAAGCACGAAGAGAAAAGCATAAACGCACTGAACGGTATCTACTTCAACAGTGGAAGTAAGTTGGCCAGGAAAGCCATAGTTAGCAGCCTTCAATCCCAACTTTACGTCCGCGAAAGAATGAGAAGTGACTGGCACATTCAAAGCTGATGCCATTCTGTGTCTGTATCATTATCATACAATGAGTCAGGTTGTGGTTGTCTAGGAAGGGAAGAAGAAGCATACCTAACATTCTCAGCAAATAGCATAGCATCCTGTTTCTCCTCTTGGGAGGGGTAGTGCGTCGGCAAAAACTGTACTTCTAAATGAATAACAGGCTGAGAGAGAATGCGCCAAACGAGCATGAGAGGGCTGGGCGAGCCATTCACCCAACACAGGTCCAAATGAACGTGAGGGAATCTCAAGACCACGGGTTGAACGGGCTCCCCAGGAATGAAGGCGCCAGGCTTGAAGGTGATGAGCGATTTGCCGTTGCTAGTAGTTCCTTCGGGGAAGATTAAAGTGGGCGGCCATGAAGGCTGGATGGAACGCTCTTTGATAGTCTTTTTGGCATTTTGACGAGAAGCTTCCTCATCTCGTGAGACAAGAATAGCCTGCAGGCCATAATGCAATTCCTGTATTTTTTTTTGTTTTTTTTAAATACAAATAAACAAAAAGAGAAGACAGAGAAGAAGAACACATCCAACTCAGAAACGAGGAATTCACTGTGATATCCACATGAAAGTGTTATCTTTCAGCCAGTGCCATGTTCTCATCACAAAAGAACAAAAACAAAACAAAAAGGGCAAATATAAAGAAAAACCAAAACACGCAGAATAAGGGTAAGAAAAAACCTTAATGATAGGAATGCTGGCGTTTTCGATACGGCTTAAAGGAGCAGGGCGCAGGTAATAGACGTAGAATGGGATGTCCGCGAATGAAACGTGGTTGCTAACAACGATCTTCGCCTTTGGGTCAGGTTTGCCTTTCACGTTAATCCACCAAAAACCAAGCACCAGCAACATGAAACGTCCAAGATAGCTTTTGTTCATAATTTGTTACTTTAGTGTACAGCTCAAATGACAAAGCAGAGAAGTGATCAGAATGAGAGAGGGAGAGAGAGAGGAGAAGCAGAGAGAAAAAGGAGAGAGAGAGAGAGAGAGAGAGAGAGAGAGAGAGAGAGAAGCAGAAGCGTAGAACAGAGGACAGGGCAAGAGAAGCAGTACTAATAAGAGTCGATGAAGCGCTTCCTCCAAGGAGTAAGAGGTTTGGCGTAGAGCTCCTCTTGGCTCAACCCCACCAACGCGATCTTGGCCAGCAGCGTGGCCAACACCAAAGTTACCAAAGCGATCAAAAACCGCAGCGGCGCGACCACCAAGCCAAACGTTGCCAACTGTTATCGCAATGTTTGTTTTAAAAAAAAACGTTTCATGATCGGAAGGAAGCAGAGGCGATGAGAGAGGAGTACAAACCTTGAATATTTCATAGTAGGTGAGCTGGGAGGTGTTGTTATCAAAGGGGTTGGTAGCAGCTGGCGGCAGCCAGACGGACTCGTCCAGTTGGGACACCTCCAAACGGCGTTTGGGGGCCAAATCCTCCCGCCAATCTTTTTCTTTCCTGCGTTGCCCGCTCGTCATCTCTGTCTCCCTCTCTCTTAATCTGAACTGCTTGTATTAAAAAAAAACAAACGCACGCACGCACAAAAAGAAAGCAGGTCTTTTGTTGATTCTTGTTTTTTTCGTTCGGCTAAAAACAACAAAATTGAAGAACAGCGCTATCCAATAACCGTAACAGGCCAACCAAAAAAAACAGTGTTATGAGCAAGTAACCCCACAATTATGAAACCCTAAAGTTCTCTCTTCCTTTCTCCTCTCTCCTTTCTTCTCCTCTTTTGATCCTGCTGCGCACAGAAACTGCTCAAACAATACACAATCTCTGCTCCATTTGTGCTCTTCTTGATTCCACCATAACCAAAAAAAGATAAATTTTCCTTTGCAGGTGCTGCTGACGTCATTCAAGAAAGAAGCGAGAGACGGAAAGAAGAAGGCAACAAGGTTGGGGCAAGGTCACAGATCAAAATGGGTCGACGCAAGTCATCGTCGCAGGGACGGGAGGGGGAAGGGAGGGAGCAGAGGGGGAGGAGCTCCACAGCGGAGGAAGGGCGGGCCTCCTCCAAAACCGCTGCTGCGGAGGGAGGCGCGTTTGTTAGAGAGTCTGGACGCGTAGATATTTTGTGAGTGGTACCTCTCTTTCTTTTTGCGTGTTGTGGTTTGGTTTGGTAAGACTTGCTCACCACTTTCTACAAAAAATGTTGCTGGTGATGAATGAAAGATATGAAGCTCCTCCGGGACTGATCAAAGAGGAAGAAGAAGAACGACCGGAAGATAGCATTCCAGATAAACCGGAAAACCGTGCTGCTCGCGAGTTCTTAGCTAAAGCTCCCACGAAGGGCTTGTGGTACGTTGGATGTTCAACTCTCTTTTCTTCTTGTTTTGTTTTTTGACTGCTTCATATGGGTTGTTGCTCGCTTGTTCTGACGCTGTTATTGTTTTGTCCTCTTCTTTCCTCTTTCTTGTCGTTTCTTTCTTACTTTCTTTCTTTCCTTCTTGTCCTTCCTTCCTTTCTTCTTTCCTTCTTCTTGAGCTGACACCCTGCCTACAGGATGCCATTGGGAAAGTGAGTTTGCCCGCTCTCGTTGTCAATGTCACGTATATCTCACCCATTGGTTTGTTGCTTACAGAGAAGTCAAAGTGATGCAATGCTGGCGTTGTAAAGTATGATTCCCTCTCTCTCTCTCTCTCTCTCTCTCTCTCTCTCTCTCTCTTTTCTCTCTCTGTAACTGAGCCAATGAAATCATGTCTAGTCCTATGGACACAGAACTGGTGACAGAGAGTGCCCTTTGCGAAACTCTGGAAATCCAGTAGCAGAAGCAGAGCGACAAGCACGTCTGGTACAGTGTCCGTTAACTATTAACCTAACCTTGCCGTTCGGCGCTCGTGTTTTCTATTCTATGCTATCTCTCTTTTGGCTAGCGTTACATTATATTTGCCTCTTTCAATAGGATCCAATGGCACAGTATCTGGCCGAACAGAGCCAACAGGAACAAAGCTACAAGGAATCAAGGTTTGGGGCTCATCTCTATTCTCTCTCTCTCTCTCTCTCTCTCTCTCTCTTTATTCACTCATTTCTATGTTCTCACTCGCATCCATGATGAAAAAGGATACTAGAGCTAAAGGAAATATTGGAACAGGAGAAGGCAAAAAGAAGGGAGAAAAAAGAAAGACGGAAGCGGAAGCATAAGAAAGAAAAGAAGAAAGAGAGAAAAGGGAAGCGACGACACCGAGACAGCAGCAGTGGCAGTGACTCAGACGCCAGCAGCGATGAGGATGGCCATCACCACCATCGGCGACGCAGACGAAGAACATCTCGCTCCCCAGAAAAAAGCAGACGACAGAAAGGAGAAAAGGAAGGGAAGGAGAAACACCGACACAGACATTAACAGGAGGACAAACGGAGCGCGTGGCTCGGTCGGCCTCTATTAATCTCTTGCTGTGGCGTTGATGAGCGCGAGTGGCCACGTCACCGTGTCGGCAAAATTTCAGCCATGCAACCTTTTTTTGGTAAATTCACACCTAATTGAATTTATCCATTTATCCGAGGTGGATTATGAGGGGTCATCAAGTGTCGTTTTTGGATAAAATTTTAAGGAGGGGGAAAACGTCGAGAAGAAAAAAGAAAAAAAGGGGAGAGACAAAGGGAAAGATGGCCACTACTCGAAATGTGTCGCCACCAAAGCCCCATGAATTGAGGAAAGGGACGTCGTCGAGCAGCGCACAGAGAATGAACGAGTTTGAGCGGGCAAGGGCTTCCAGGGATGTCGCTGGCGCTGGAGGTCTCACCTCCTCTCTTAGCTCCGTCCTGCCTTCCACCAGCGCCTCCGCCAGTTTTTCTTCTTCTCCTTCTCTTCCGCCTCGCACAGGTTGGGTTCTTTTCTTGTTCTCCTCTTCTGTTTGTTTTTGGTTTTTCATCTTCTTAAATGGCAAAGCTAACTTTGATTCTCCCCAATGAATGAATGTTATTCTTTAACAGGTGGGTACGGCAGTACCTACGGCACGAGCTCCTACGGCGGTGGCTACGGAGCAGGCGGTTATGGCAGCTCCTACGGCAGTTCCTACGGCGGCTACGGCAGCAGCTATGGCGGTTACGGCAGCAGTTACGGTGGTGGTATGTACGGCTCTCGCTATGGTTCCCGCTATGGCAGCAGCTACGGCGGCGGTATGTACGGCTCTCGCTATGGCTCTCGCTACGGCGGCTATGGAGGGTATGGCTCCAGTTATGGAGGCATGTATGGCTCTCGCTACGGTGGCATGCGAGGCGGTCCCATGGGCGCAGATCAACAACAAATGATGGGTCCAAACGGAGGAATGGTGACATGGATGGACACGTTGGGCCGCTTTGTGGACACCTTTGGCCGCTTCTCTGAACTTCTGGACATGAACTGTGAGGCCCTCTACGGCTCCTTCTCCTCTGTCTTGCACCTTTTTGAGAGCTTTGCTCAGCTGCGCCGAGAATTCTTTTTCCTCTTCCAGACTTTTACTCTCTTCAAACTCCTTCAAAGCTTCTTCTCTCGAGTTAGTGGACTTAGCCGACGTCTCCTCGGTCTTCCTCCCTCTTCTACAACAGCATTAGATCTCAAGGCTTTTGACAACTTTCAAAACAACAATCTCCCCTCTCCTCATCACCCTCACGCTCCAAAAAACTCATCAACATGGCCTGTCTTTTTCTTGATAGTGGCCGCATTGAGCGGTCCTGTCATCATCAACAAACTATGGAAAGCTCTCACCTCTGTCCTTCTTAAGAAGAACAACGCGAACACATTGGAAGGAGCAGAAGCAAAGATGAAAGAAGCAGAGGATGCTTTTGGAGGTGGATTGATGATGGTGCAAGCGAAGGCAGACTTTCAGGCGCAGTTGCCGGAGGATCTGCCTTTCCGCACGGGAGATGTGTTGAAGGTGCACCGAACGGATGGAGGGGACTGGTGGGAGGCTGAATTGAACGGACGCATCGGCATGATACCTTCCACATTCGTGGAACCTTGTGATAGCAAGCCACCTTTGTCCGCAGCGCCTTCTGCGGCGGGACGGTTTGAGGAGGTCGTGGAGGACCTTCAGTTTGATCAGCAACAGCAACAACACCTGTACCCCCAACGGCAACTCCCCTCGCATAGAGATAGCGATGATCATGTGGATGATCGGATGCAACCCATGAAGCTTCATTTGGGAGGAGGTCACCACAACAGCACGACTAGCTAGTTACTCTTTTTTCTCTCTGCATCGTCGCTGTTTAAAACAAAAAAAACAACAAAAAAAACAAAAAAAATGGAAAAGAGAATTACCTTCTTTTGTTCTTCACAAATTTGTCGGTTTGGCACAAACACGAAACTGGGTAGCAGCGGCCGCTACGCCCCTCTTTTTTTCTTCGCTTTGCTTTTGGTAGCGAAACGAGGTAGGTAGTAGAGCAAGTAGCCGAAGATGAACAGGGGATTTCTATTGCAGCAACAGCCAAGGCGTGGGACCGCTTCCGCAGCAGGAGGGCGGAGGACCTCAAGCGGGGCGGGGGCTAGCTCCAGTCAACACACCACAAGGAACTGGCGACAGCGCTGCGTAGGAGTTTGGGCTGGTGGAGTTGCCGAGCTCGTGGTCAGCGGCTGCCAAGGGCTAATCGCAGCACAGAATACCAGTGGAAACAGTACTACGAGGCTAGAAGTCGCTTGCATAAGGAACGCTTAAAGTATGAGCAGCCACGAATGCGGGACGAAGACGAAGACGATGACGACGACGACGACGAGGACGAATGGTCTCAACGAACGTTTATTCTGTCTTTGAGGAGCGGCTGGAAGCAATATTGGAAACGCTTCCAAGCGAGGCCTCAAAAGCGGCGTGGAAGTCCTCTCTCTACTTCACTGTGGAGGGGGTTGAGCATGACGGCGGACTTGAACTGCGCAACTACGACGTGCAAGCCATCCTGTTCTCTCCTTTTGCCATTCCTCGAGTTTTGGGCATGTGGACCGGCTACCACTATCGTGGGCGTATGAACTGTTGCGAGTTCTACTTGCACTGCGAGTTCAAGATGTCCGACTTTGGCCCGCTATCCAGGAAGAAGGCTGTTGCAGGATCTCCTCCTCTGCAACGCTATCCAGGGGACCGGATTCATCAAGAAGTTTTGGCAAAGGTCAATGCTGGCCGCAAGAGGGTGCGTTTCAAGGAGAGAAACTCTGCAGCAACTGTTTCGTAGATCTGCCTTCCACGGAAAACGAGGATATCGACCAGAGTTGCTGGGCGGATGTGCAAAAGATCAAGGCGAACAACTTCTCTCCCACAACGGTTCGTCGTTTGAGGGTGTGGCTGCTGTTGATGGACCTGGTGGCTACCTCCAACGATGCCATCGCTTCTATATCGGACCACAGCTTGATGAAACTGCTTCTGCTGCCGGCTTACCACGACGAATTCACGGAGGATCACCACAGCGAACCTCCTTTGAAGGAACAGCTGCTGGAGTTAGGGTACGCGGAGGAAGTGGCAGAAACAGAAAGTGAAGCAGGCATTTGGTGGCTGGACTATCAGCTACGTTTGGCAACGCGGTCCCTCAAGCCTCGAGACAGATTCTACCAGCACTACGATGAAGCGGAGGCTCGCACAAGGTGGGGAGAGATGGTGTTAGAAGAGGCTGAAAATTTGGATTGTCGTTGCGCCTACAGGGGCTGGCTTAGAGAGAAGGATGAAGTGCTTCCCGAAGTCATCTGGGCTGTGGCCGAAAAACGAATGTAAGACTTTGTGCCTCTGTATTACTCCGATGCATCAGAGGAGGAGGAAGAGGACGCCAGAGCGACCAGACGGGGGAGGAGATGTGATGACGACGAAGAAGAGGAAGAAGACCTCAGTGATGCTGATAACCTTGGAATCGTTGGTGGTAGTGCTGTGTGGGTCAGAGAGGAACATCAAAGGCGGACTCGCGCGGAGGCTATCCAAAGCAGCCCACAAGAGCAAAGCCCCCCATGCCAATACTCTGGTGCTCCCCATAAAGTCCTTCTTGTTCTTGTTCTTCTTGTTCTTCTTGTTCTTCTTGTTCTCTTCTCCTTTCCCACAGTTTTATTATCGTGTTGATCTATTGGATGGATCAACACTCCGCACCGGGACACCATCACGAACTGACACGTGGTTTTTTTTGGGAGAACGTGGTTATTTATCTCTGCCAATTATACTGCAATTACGCGCCAACAGAAAAGTCGAAAAAACCTCGCGTCTCTTCTTTCGTAAACATAAAACAACAAACCACACAAACAATAAAACCGCCCCTGGAAAAGTTTACTACCTGCAAAAAAAAAAAAAAAAAAAACAGACAGTTTAAAAAAAAAAAAACAAACAAACAAACAAACAATGGGAAACATCATTGTCGCTCTCTCTGTTACCGTTTTGGCTGGTACGCTCTTTTTTTTCCACAAACAAAAAAAAAAAAAAACAAATAATAATCGCGTTTAACGCCTCGTCTTGTCCGCTTTGCAAACCCAGTTCCGCCGTTGCTGATGAGGGACGAAACTAGATTCGACGTGGAATTTGCGGTCACCAACAACATTACAGCAGAACCTGATTGTTCCTGCATGGAGGAGGTAAGCTATTTTTGTGTTCCTGTTTCCGGAGTTTTTTTTTATTTGTTAGAGTTCTCTCTCTCTCTCTCTCTCTCTCTTGCTTTTCTCTTCTTTTGTTTCTTGTTTCTCTTTTCTCTTTTTTCTTCTCTCTTCTCTTTTCTTCTCCTCATTATTTTGGGGGTATGTTCGCTAACTTTGAAGACCAAAGTATGAAAGTGGTCAGTATAAAACCTGTAGAGGCTCTATTACGGACATGGCCGTGTTCTGGAAGCATCCTGCCAACACCTTCCTTTCTTCGATAGCCTGGCCAGGGCAACCTGTAACTGGTATTGTCTGTGACCACTTCATGAGGGAGACGAACGAAGCAGGGCTTTACATTCGCAAGGGCACGCAGTCCGCCTACGTTCCTTCCTCCATGTGTTCGCAAGCTTCCAACTGCTCCATCGCAGCCTGCTTCTTCAGTATGTTACTCGAGCCGGAGCAAGCGAATCAAGTTGTCTTGGTGTTGAGCTTTGTACGAGAGACGATCGACGGAGAGGATGAAGAGACCTTGGAGCCGCGAGGAAACCCATCTTTGCAAATTTCCTTCGCCGTGGTTCCTGTGTCTGATTCCTCTGATGATTGTCAAACGTTCCAAGAGAAGGGCAACGAGGATAACATGGGTTCTGTTTCTATCCAAGGTGCAGCATCTCCCCTTGTTTTTATTTTTTATTTTTGTTGGTTGGTTGGTTGGTTGTTTGTCTTGTGGCATGATGAGTACGCCTTTTGTTCATGTGTTTGTTTGTTTTTAAACGTACAGTGGCATGCGACAACAGCCAAATGGAGCTGTACGATCTCGACATGACCTTCCAGAAATGTGGAGAGTGTCCTTCCGACGAGGCAGAGGTGTGTGAGGAATGCCCACAAGGATATATTCCCATCTCCAGCGATGCCTCTTCCGGCCGTTGCGTTGTGGCTCAACCTGAAGACAGCGATGAGGACGGAGAAGAGTCCAGCAGTGAGGAGGAAAGCAGTTCGGCTGAAGATGGGGACGGTGGCTCAGCTGCCCAAAAGTTGACCCCTTTGTCTGTGATTTCCTATCTTTCACCAGAATAATTACTAGTTTGCCTTCATATAAACTTGACACTCCGAGCTGTTGCCCCGAGCAACAGCTTTTTTGGGATTTGCATTTTGTCGACTTTTTTTTTATTTTTGTTTATTTGTTTTGGGCAGCCAGAGAGCAAGAACCACAGATTACTTTTGAGGATTATGGCGCTGAGAATTAAAGAAGAGAACGAAGAGGAGAGGATAAGAGCGCCTCAATTTGAGGCAAAACCCCGACCACCACTGGTGATTCCTTGGGAAACAGTAGCAGACATAGTTTTTTCTGCACTTGGCCCAGCAATCAAACGAGCTATTCAACGCAAGCCACAAAAGCTTCCTGTGACGGCTGCTGCTCCTCTTCACCCTATCTTCCATGCTGCTTTTTTTGGGACTTTGGAAGAACGTACCCTTTGTACAGAGCAAGAGATCTTTGATGTGTTTGGCCATCACACAAAGAGAGAGTTCAAACGTGGCTCCTACGCAGTGATGGCCCCTGATATTACGGTCAAGTATTTGACGAACACAGGGAAAACACGGCTTAGATTGAAGTACTGTGTTTACAATTGTCATGACGTGCTTCAGTGGCCAGAAAGCTATACCTTCAGGTAATTTTTTGGTTTTTGTTTGTTTGCTGCTTTTTTGTTTTGTTTTGTTTTTTTTTTGTGATACTTACTTTTGTTTCTTTTTGTTTCATGTTGTTTCATTTTGTTTGTATTTTTGCAAGAAATAGTGATATACATCATATTTGAAGAAACACTTAGCACCACTCCTCCATTGGGCCACTCCTCCGCTGGGCCGCTCCTCTGCTCCTCCACTGGGCCACTCCTACGCTCCTCCGCTGGGCCACTCCTCCGCTCCTCCGCTGGGCCACTCCTCTGCTCCTCCACTGGGCCGCTCCTCTGCTCCTCCACTGGGCCACTCCTCCGCTGGGTCACTCCTCCCCCTCCGCTGGGCCACTCCTCTGTTCCTCCACTGGGCCACTTCTATGCTCTTCCACTGGGCCACTCCTCTGTTCCTCCGCTGGGCCACTCCTCCGCTCTCTTGTCAGCTTGCTTTGATGTTTGTGCTCTTTGCTTTAGCACTTCTCCTACGCTCCTCCACTGGGCCACTCGTCACTCCTCTGCTCCTCTGCTGGGCCGCTCCTCTGCTCCTCCACTGGGCCACCTCACGCCTCCGCTGGGCCACTCCTACGCTCCTCCGCTGGGCCACTCCTACGCTCCGCTGGGCCACTCCTCCACTCCTCCGCTGGGCCACTCCTCCACTCCTCCGCTGGGCCACTCCTCCACTCCTCCACTGGGCCACTCCTCCACTGGGCCACCTCTACTCCGCTCTGCTGGGCCACTCCTACACTCCTCCACTGGGCCACTCCTACGCTCCTCTGCTGGGCCACTTCTCTGTTCCTTCACTGAGCTGCTCCTTTGCTGGGCCACTCCTCCGTTGGGTAACTCCTCTACTCCTCTGCTCTTCTGTCAGGCCACTCCTACACTCCTCCGCTGGGCCACTCCTCCACTCTTCTGTTCCTTCACTGGGCTGCTCCTACGCTCCTTCGCTGGGCCCTCCTATGCTCCTCTGCTGGGCCACTCCTCTGTTCCACTCCTTTGTTGGGTCTGATACTGGTCCCTCTCCCTTTTCTCTTTTTCTCTCTTGTTTTTTCTTTTACTATCATAGCGAGCAGTAAAAGCCTTGCCAAAGCACCTTTGCCTTTTTAAGCCACTCTTTTTCTGTGATATTAACCTTCAAAAAAAGTAAGTACCTATTTTAGCTTTTTTTCTTTGTTTTTTTCTTTTTTAAAGATTTCTTTTTCTTTTAGTTTGTTTTTTTCTTTGTTTTTTTCTTTTTTAAAGATTTCTTTTTCTTTTAGTTTGTTTTGTTTCATTTTGTTTTGAACTATTACTTACTTTATTATGTACAGCAAGTGAGATAAGCTTATGATATGTTGTCCACACTTCAATAACATCAGCTACTTTCTTTTGTTGCTTTGATGTTTGTGCTCCTTGCTTTAGCACTTCTAAAAAGCGTTGATGATGTTCAATAATAGCTTGGTGTTGAGGACGAGTAAGGCGTGACTTTTTCACTCGCTCAAGCAGTGTTCACTTTTTCTTCTTTTTGCTGCTTGATTCTTCTGGAATAAGCTTGATGTTTATCTCCTCTAGTATTGTCAGGTATCTCTTTCCTATTTCCTCATTCTCATATGCTTCTTCTACTAACAACTCAAAGAGTTTCCTTGTCACACCCATTAAGCAATGCAGCATATAAGGGATGATGTGGTCCAAAGAAAAAGGAAGCACTGATTGTCCAGTAATGCCATAATTATATCTTGCAAAGGTTTCTTTTCCTCCTTCTGTTGGTATCTCTGTTGCTTCCTTTGCTAACCTCTTCATCGTTGTTTCATCTTGTAAAGGCCATTCTTTCACCATGAAGTCGTAAATGGTATTTTCTGAGGCAAGGCACCATGGACACTTCCAGTAGCACTTTGGATGGTAGCAGTTATACAAGCCAAGAAGCGTCACAAGCACCTTGAGGTCACAAACAAGCACAGGTTCAAGCTTGAATTCACAGCCATCAATTTTTACTTTGTTCTTGGTAAGATATGTTATTATCGGTGCTATGCTTTTCAATTCTCTTTCAAACTCCTCTTTGCTTTCTCCACCAATGTAGATGATGTATTGATGACAGTTGTTTGGAGACTGTACTTCAGCAAGGCTCAAATCATCTGTTATCAGCTTGTGTCTTTCTTCTTGTTGAAGTCATATTTGCACCATCAAAAGCAAACTTGATAATGATGTTTGTTGTTGCTGGTGTTTTTTGTTGTAGTAACCACTTCGCAACTTTTTCAAGTGTGCCAACATAGCATATTCTCCAAGTTCAAATAAGGTAACAGTATGATGCCAATCTTTGTCTGATATTTGCAGTATGTCTTTATAGGCTAACAATGCTGCTAGTGTTGGTTTGTGTTGGTGTTCCAGAAATTCTTTCATCTTGGGCAACTCATCAACAAGGTACCAAATAAGTACTGGGTCTTCTTGTATCAATGTGACTAAACATTCACCTAAAGTCTCCTTCTCATAAAGCTTTAACAAAAACGCCTCTGCTTGCATCTTTTGTACCTCACTTTCAGGTAAGTTGATTGTCTCTTTGACTTGTGTCTCTCAATCCTTCTCTGCCATCATGTTGATGCATTTTTGTATTTTTCTCCCATGTGACTCTGCTTTTTCTTCTGCTTGTTGTTTTTCTTCCTCTTCTCTTTTTCTTTTTTGTTCTTGTTTTGCTTTTGCTGTTTGTGCATTTTTGCATCGCTCACATTCCAATTCCACTTTGCAGTCGTGTTCTTCATGCAGCTCATGAGTAATGCAGGTGCTCTCTTGACCAAAAGTTTTACAACAGCCATCTAATTTTAAAGGTTTGTTATTATTTAAAGAAAAACAAACAGAAAGAGAAAGAGAAAGAGAAAGAGAAAGAGAAAGAGAAAGAGAAAGAGAAAGAGAAAGAGAAAGAGAAAGAGAAAGAGAAAGAGAAAGAGAGAAGAAAGAACACAGGACAATTCAAGTAAGAAGAAAAGTGAGAGAGAGAGAGAGAGAGAGAGAGAGAGAGGAAAAAGAGGGAGTGGAAGAGAGACAGAAAGCATTCCAAATATGTTGTCTTTGGCTAACCTTTGTGATGACAGGGAAAAGGTTGGGATAGGACTTTGCCTGTTCGTGTAGATTTTTTCTCCTCTAACTCACGGCAGCGATCACAATTCACAATGGAGCATGGGTGAGGACCTTTTTCGGTCAGGTACTGACGAGTGTTTGAAAGCACAGTACTCGGAGTTGATAGACATGAGATAAGATAGAAGAGTTGTGGTGATAGATAAAAGAGTCCTCCAAGTGACCTTAAAATCAGAGATAATGCCCTTATGGAAAGAAATTGATTCTACTTAAAAAGTTGTTTAATGAAAAATGATTTTATAGAGGTTTGCTGTGGCATTGAGCTGCCTCCTCTGAAGGGGAGATTAAAATAAAGAAATCGGTTTCTATGGAAACACTGAAGGATAAAAGAAAGGATAAGGGAGTGGATAGTAGAGAAATCCCAGTGGACAAGAGAGAGGATAAGGGAGTGGATAGGAGAGAAATCCCAGTAAGAAAGAAACGACAACAAACGACAAAAAAAGAAAGATCAGACAGAAAGAAATTAATTCAACAAAAAGAAGTGAGAAAGAAGCAAACCAAAGTGAGTGTCTTTGTTGGATGCAAGTAGCAGCCTCTTCCTCTGCTGGTATCTACTCCTTGACGAACGCTGCTACCAAACGTGGGTGGATTATTTTCTATCGACCACACAACAAAAGCAACAACTTTTTGTTTTTCAATCTTCCGTTTCAACCCATCTTTTTACCTCTTTCAGAAGATACTATCACTCCACCAGTCAAATGATGAATGGTACAACCAGCAGCGGGACCACATGAGGGAGACCATGCCCAGTATCTCCTCCAACAACACAACCGATGAATGTGGAGTCATCATCGCGAGTTAGTGGGTGGACCGAGGCGGCTTACGCTGCGGCTTACGCAATGAGATTGCTGCCTGAAGTACGTCGTAAAATCATCGGTCCTGATGGTGAAAACAGATAAGCTGATAAGAAAAGAGAAATACAATAAAAGAATGAATGAATTGCCTATAGTGGTAGGTAGGCTTTTTGGGGTTTCTAGGAAGCAAAACTCCACAACCAAGGCACCTACCTGAAAACCAATAACAAAGCCTTGAACAAGAAGGAAGATAGATGAACCTGGATGGAAATGGCTGAACATGGATAAACAGGTGAGTGGAAATTAACTTGTCAAAAAAAGCAAAGGCCTATAAAGTAAACTATGCCTTTGATGATTTGAGATGAAAAACGCCACAACCAATGGACCTTGATGAACACCAATGCTCAGGCCTTTAACAACAAATGAAAATAGATGAACTGGCATCCAAAAAGCTGAAAACCAATGGACTGGTCAAAAATTAGGGGCTGAGATCACCAAAAAGCTAAGCAATCCACTAGAAATGTCCAGAAGGTTTATTAGGCAACCAAGGCACTTGGATGAAAACCAATGGTAAGGTCTTGAAGAGGAAGGAAAATAGATAAACTTGGATGGAAATGGCTGAAAACAGATGAGCTGACAAGGAAACACAGCACAACAAAGAAATGCATCTCTCTATGGTTGGAAGTTTTTGGATTTCTAAGAAGCAAAACTCCACAACCAAGGCACCTACCTGAAAACCAATGGTAAAGTCTTGAAGAGGAAGGAAAATAGATGAACTGGGATGGAAATGGCTGCTAACAGATGGACCATTCAATACTAACTTGCTTAACAGCAAGTTAGTTTCCACCATCCATCTGTTAGCAGCCATTTCCATCCCAGTTCATCTATTTTCCTTCCTCTTCAAGACTTTAAAATTACACAATAATTGTAATAAGTATTCCCTTGATATCCCAAGAGGGACGCAGAGCAATCCTCCTCCATATTTATGTATCTGTAGTATGGTTTTTTGGTTGGTTCACCACACTCATGTCCCACAATGATGTAACCATGCCAAGTCATTTCCAAGTTATGAACAATATGCTTGAACAAAAAACTCATGGAAGTTATGTAAACAAGTTTCAACCCTCAACACTACAAGATGGCAAGGACCTGGACCAGCTCTTTGCCATCACAGTATCTTTGGTGGTTGATTGAACTTTTCTGAACATTCAATGTTAGGAAGGCTGAACACTGTTCCGAACTTTTAGTGTTTATAAAGGGTGTCCAATATAATTAGACCACTACACAGTAGAAATATCTTTGAGCCACATTCATATTTGATTTTCAAACAAAGTGCAGATGAAACTACAGGCGTTGGGAATTAATAAGATGTCCAGCTCTTAGAAGTCTCGGTCTTGACAGTTCCTTCATAGGGTATGAGAGGGGTTGCACTGAAGCTGTAAATGCCTCCCCAAACACGAGAAGTTAGAGGGTGCTTCACTGGTTGAAAAACATACTCCACACCAGGGTAATCCTAAACTACATCAATTTTGCAGTTGGCAGGCACCGAACAAGGGGAAGTGTTTCTCATCAATTCTAAGAGTTGCATCCCAGTTGTGATTGGGGTAGGCTTGTGCAAACTTGAGTATTCTTCTTCTTGTTTTTAATGTTGTTGTTGTTGTTGTGGTTGTGGTTGTGGTTGTGGTTGTAGTTGATGTGGAGTCTTTGTTGTGTTACCTGACGGTGTGCAATCAACTCCTCCTCTTGTTTAGCTCATTATGGCTGGTGCTCTTGCTAACTTCAACCCCTTGTTGGAAAACTCCAACATAATAGCCCTTCTTCTCTTCCTGTCGACCTCTCCCTCATGCCTGTCGACCTGAGGAAACCTCTCGGTGTCCAACTTCTCCTTTCTTGAACTTCTCCTTTCTTGTTGTTTTCTCTCTCTGCCCTTTTATGCTGATATTCTCTGTTCTTCTTTTTTGGATAATTGTTCTAGCTTAAATACTGCCTCTCCTTGCTTCTTCTTCTTTTTCCTCTCGGGACAACTTACAACAAAACACAAGATACTTTACTATCACTTGTACTCTTCACTTTTAGTAAATTAAGTTCGGGTCTCGTACTTACTTTGTCTCCGCCATCATTCCCGTTCTTATTTTACAACACCCTCTTGAGCACACCTGCATAGCAACTCAGCATGTTGAGCGGCGGAACTTTCCATGAGACAACTTCCTCATCTTTTTTTGGACTACACCGGTGTTTGCTTCCATAGCCGACCAAGGCGAGGCTTGTCTCTTACAGAGGGGCAATCACCTATATTTCTGACCCATCTTTAGGCTGTACTAGCAGAACAACCCAAGCGTCGTCGAGCTATTTGTGCTGGTGTGAGGCCAGCATCCTTGTGAAGTGTTTGGATGCTCACGCGTAGTGCCTCCCTTCCTTGTAGAGTGGTTTTCTTGGAGGAGGTTTGAAGGCGAGTGGTTTGTTTGTACTGGAGTAAAGACACAACTGCTAATGTCTCTTCTTCACAATCTCTCTCCATTGTATTCTTTCTCATCTTGCAGCTTTCTTCTATCTCTCTCTCTCTTTCTTTTTTCCCAAATCAAAATGCTCTTCTTCCCGCCTCCCGTCTCAGGCTGCCACCTGTTTCAACAAGCTGATGAACATACCAACCTAGAGCTGTGGATCTGCTCTTCAAGCTCCACAAAAGATATCAGGGGCCTGTCTTGAAAGAATGTTCTACAGGCAGACCTGTCAGGGACGCACTTCTTTAAATGTCTTTTTAGCATAATGTCCGACGTTTTCTTTTGATGCTCATCATAATAAACAAAAATTCAAAAATTCAAAAAAATAAAAAACTTTTTCGGAGGAAGGGGGATAGATACGCTGGTGGATAGACCTCTGCCAATTGTTCCTTCTTGTTGCTTCGGCAGTGTGGATGATGAAGCTTGGAAGGAAGGAAGGAAGGAAGGAGCACAGACACATGTCAGCCGTCAATGGGCGCTCCCTCAGCCCTTCAATGAGCAGTAAACGGGCCAAGGCGTCTCTACATTGTTCATCAAGCGCACAAGCCCCATCCTCCAAGTCGGGCGGAAAGCTCCTCGCCACCTCCTCATTCTGCAATGCAGGAGCAGAGGCCAGTGAAGAGATGCAAAGATGTTGGGTCCAAAACGCAGAAGCAGCAGCAGCAGCAGAAGGGAAAGGAGGAGGAGGAGGAGGAGGAGGAGGAGGAGGAGGAGGAGGAGGAGGAGGAGGAGGAGAAGGGAATTGTGAGGAAGGAGGAGAAGGAGCCGTGGCAGCAGGGAAGCTTGTCGAAAGCAAAGTATGCAAAGAAACAAACAGAAAATTTAGTAATTAGACAGAAGCGAGAGAGAGGGGAGAGGGGAGAGGGGAGAGCAGAGAGAGCAGAGAGAGCAGAGAGAGCAGAGAGAGCAGAGAGAGCAGAGAGAGCAGAGAGAGAAGTGGCGAACACTATATGGTCTGGTTCTCTCCTTCTCTCATGCTTTTTCCTCCCTTAATCAACCACAACAAAAGGGAGCACTCTGGCGGCAACAAAAGCAGAACAAAGCCCATAGATAGACGCGCGCCAAGTCCACGGCGGTGATGACAGCAGCCCTCCAGCTCACCAAGAAGGTCGGCGGTGGGCTCAGCTTCTCCATCGGCGACCATCTCCGCTGGATCCGCTGCAAAGAACCAGCTCTCTCTTGCTCTCTTCTCAAAGGTTGCGTTCTCTCTCTGTTCTTTCAATCTCTCTGTCCTTTCATGCTCTCTCTTTATCATGCTCTGCTTTCACTTGCTTTCGGTCGCTCAGGAAAATCTCCTCTCCGCTCTCTTATCTAATCTCATCACTCAGTAAAATCTCCTCTCCACTCTCTTATCTAATCTCATCTATCCTTTTTTATTCATGTCGACATTTGTACTTCGTGCCGCCAAAAAGCAAAGACAAACCAGAGGGAAGAACAACGGAGGGAGCACAACAGAAAGTTTTGATGAACAAAGCAGGAAGACAGGTTTTTAAAGAAATTAATGCTTTGGATTTTATTGTTACCGTTCCTTCTCCTGTTATTGTTACCATCATCCATCATCCATCATCCATCGCCATCGCCATCGCCATCGCCATCGCCATCGCCATCGCCATCGCCATCGCCATCGCCATCGCCATCGCCATCGCCATCGCCATCGCCATCGCCATCGCCATCGCCATGATCGCCATCGCCATCGCAGTGTTTTTTTTCAAAAAAAATAAATGTTCTGTTCTTTTCTTTCCTTTTCTTTTCCATTTGCACTTTGTTCATATTTGCGTGGTTGGGTTGGTTGGTTGGTTGGTTGGGTGGTTGGTTGGTTGGTTGGTTGGTTGGTTGGTTGGTTTAAACAGGCGACTTTGGGCTTTCAAAAAGCCTGGCTCCTTCTGACCGCGCCTTCACCTTCCTTGGCACCTGTATCCTTTCTCTCCTTCCTTCCTTCCTTCCCCTCCTTCATGATTTTGTCGTTCAACTCGCTCTTGCTTGGTTGCACACTTCATCTCTTGGGTTCTTTGTTTCTCCTTTACTCTGGCTGGCTGCAACAGTGGGATACATTGCTCCTGAAGTGTTGGCAGGGTCTGGTGGAGGTTATGGAGTGAAGGCGGACGGTGCGTGCTCTTCTTCTTCTTCTTCTTCTTCTTCTTCTTGTTCTTCTTCTTGTTGTTCTTGTTTTTGTTCTTGTTCTTGTTCTTGTTCTTCTTCTTCCTCCCTCTCTTTCTCTCTCTCTCTCTCTCTCTGCTGATCATTAAAGCTCAACTCTTGTTGATGGATGGATGGATGGATGGATGGGAACAGTATGGTCATTTGGAATGACCTTATGGGAGCTGATTACGCTCAAGCAACCTGAAGAGGGACCATGCTCTCCGCACCAGTTCACGGCACACTCGGGGCAAAGCAACCGGCCGGAGTGGCCAAGGAACGCGAAGCTCAAGGGAGAGAAGCGGTTGCGAGAGTTGTTTGAGTGGTGCATGGAACGTGATCCATGGCAGCGCCTCACCGCAGAGCAAATCTTGACCAAGCTCAACACCATGTGAAGCCTTTCTGCCACTCTGCTGTTCTTGTTGTTTAGTTTTTTACCTGCTTGTGCATGATGCCTTCCTTTCTTCTTGTTTCATTCCTCATTCGGGCGGAAAGAGGGGGAGGGCAGGGGGAGAGAGGAGAGAGGAGAGAGGAGAGAGGAGAGAGGAGAGAGGAGAGAGGAAAGAGAAGAAGAAATTCTGGCAAGCTCTGCCGGCGGGATATACGGTATGGATATATCCGCCGGCAGAGAGAACGTCATGCTGCTCCGTTTGATTTTTTGATTATCGTTGATAATTATCAGAAAATTATTATTGGTGCAATAAAAATTTTAATTTTATTGTAGTAAAAAAAAAAACAAGGAGGGGATGAGTTTGATACGTTGCTGCTCATTGCTGCCTAGATCACGTTCGCTGCAGAGCCACTTCCTGTGCGCTTTGCTCCGTTGAGGTTCATCACCTGCTTTGGAACGGTACTGGCCGCAGCGTCGTTCTTGTTGGTTGAACTCGGTTCCGCCTGATTCAAGGAGGGACAGAAAGATGAACAGAGAGGGGAATGAAAAGAGAACAAGCAAATAGTTGAAAAGGTTATCTTTGCTGTGATTACAAACCTCTTCTTACTGACATGCAGAGAAAAAGTGAAAAGCACCAAGTAGAAATGGTCATTAGGCAAGTGACACAATGGTGAAATAATGTGAATAAAGTGAGTGTGAATATCAGAAATACGAAGAAAAAGCGCACAGAGGGACCTACGGTACCAATTGCCAAGTCAAGCAACTATGGGAACCATCAACAGAATCTTTTGGGTCTCATTGTTTTTTCCTCTCCCTAACTGCTCTTCCTCTTTTTGACTAAGGCCTCTGTTCTAGTGCCACTTTCCTGCCTTGTTTTTAAGATTTAGATTTTAGAAACTAAAATAGAAAGAAAGACTAAAATCTGAGGGGGATTCATGAAACTGACCAATAGGAAGAAACTCCCATGTCACCAAGATCATGTCCTCTCCCCTCTCTTCTCTCCTCTCCTCCATTGGCTTTCCTAATTGGGATGTGGATTATCTGCCCTGTGGCGATATCCGGGCAGATAAGCA
>JAVKOQ010000325.1:0-10000 GCA_031835245.1 Balamuthia mandrillaris | reverse complement strand
ATGGCTAGGGTGGCTCAAAAAGTCATGTCAGAAGAGAAAGAAAGAACAGAACAGGGAAGAAAGGAACACACTGAAGAAGAAGAAGAGGGGGAGCACACCTTTCTGCCTTGTGTTCTTCTGGCTCTTTCTTGGGGTAAGTTTTACAGTCTTAGGGCTCCTGAACAGGAGGGCCCTTCTTCTTCTTCTGCCGTTCTTCTCGCTGCAAGAGGAAGAAGAGGGAGAGGTGGGAGAAAGAGCTGGTCTGCTTTGCTCCTCCATGGTTCTCTCTATCTCTCGTTGCTCTGTGTGTGTGTGTGTGTGTGTCTACTGTGTGTGTGTGCGGGTATGTGTGCAGGTGTGCGTCTTTGTGTGTGTGGGGTGTCTTTGTGTGTGTGCGGGTGTGTTGTGGGGGGTGGGGGGGCGGGGCAGGCGGGGTGGGAAGTTGCGCTGCATATTTCCCGCCAAAATGGGGGTAACGGATGCGAGGCGAGGGGTACCTTGCATGATGGAATTATTATCGTGTCGACATGACAATGGTGTGTAAGACATGCCATACATTCCGGACATTCCATACATTCTGGACATGCCAGGTGCACTTAACGGCGAGCCAAGGACCCGCCCGCGAGAGCACCAAGGAGAAACTCTGTGATTTGCGACCACCACCACACCAAGTTCTGTCGTGATAACCCCACGTTCAACACAAAACACCTATGTTTGGCAAGAACAAAAAAAAACAATCTTGCTCGCAAACAGCAAACCCGCACAATCTCTTCTGCTTCTTCTTCTGCTTGTTCTTCTTCTTCTTCTTCAACGACGGCACGCTTGCTTGATGATTTTCATCTGGTAAAAATAACAAAAAAAAAGAGGAAAACCTCCTCGGGAGGCGTTTGATTTTAAGCACTGTCTTCAGCTTCTTCACTTTTTGCTTCAACTTTAGGTTCTTCTTCTCTGTGCTTTCCAACTCTTTTTTCTGTCTTTTGTCTTTTTTCCTTTTTCCTCTCTCTCTCTCTCTCTATCTTTCTTTCTCTCTCTCTCTCTCTTTCTCTCTCTCTCTCTCTCTCTTTCTCTCTCTCTGTCTCTCTCTTTCTCTCTCTTTCTCTCTCTCTGTCTCTCTCTTTCTCTCTCTTTCTCTTTCTCTTTCTCTTTCTCTCTCTCTCCCTCTCTCTCTCTCTCTCTCTCTCTCTCTTCTATTTCAACGATATCGTTGTCTTGCCGGAGTTCTCTTAGACACGAGACTTGTCTTGCCATTTTTCCAGCTTCCAGCACTTGCTCACAAGCTGCTTTGCTCTTATCTATTTGCAACTCCTGCAGTCGCCCTGACCAAAGGAAGAGGAGGTTTATTCATCAGCAGTGAATGGTTCTGGAAGGTTGGCCGGTCGATGGCGGCGACTTTGCTGAGCCCAACGTTTGTTACATAATCAGCGATTATATACACACTCTTCCTTTCTTCATACTCGACAAAGAACTTGTGGAAGAGATGTAAAAACAAGTTTCAATCCCCCAACACTGCAAGAGGGCAAGGACCTGGAGCAGCTCTTTGTCATCGCAGAATCTTTGGCGGTCAATTGGACTGTTCTGAACATTCAATGTTAGGAAGGCTCTAAACACTGTTCCAAACAGTTTGTGTTTATAAAAAAGGGGAAGTGTTTCTCATCAATTCCTAAGAGTTGCGTCCCAGTTGTGATGGAGGTAGGCGTGTGTAAACTTGAGTCTTCTTTTGTTGTCTTATGTTGTTGTTGTCTTATGTTGTTGTCTTATGTTGTTGTCTTATGTTGTTGTTGTTGTTGTTGTTGTTGTTGTTGTTGTTGTTGTTGTTGTTGTTGTTGTTGTTGTTGTTGTCTTATGTTGTTGTTGTTGTTGTTGTTGTTGTTGTTGTTGTTGTTGTTGTTGTTGTTGTTGTTGTTGTTGTTGTTGTTGTTGTTGTTGTCTTATGTTGTTGTTGTCTTATGTTGTTGTTGTGGTTGTTGTGGTTGTTGTTGTTGTTGTTGTGGAGTCAGTCTTTGTTGTGTTACCTGATGGTGTGCAGTTCTACAGGGTGGAAGAAGGCAGAAGAAGCCAGACCTGCCAGGGGGACTCCATTAGAACAGGGTTTGTTGTCTTGTTTTTTTTTTGTCTTATTTTTTATTATTGTTTTCCTTCTCTTGGTTTCCTGCTGCTCCTCCTGCTGCTGCTCCTCCTGCTCCTCCTTCTCCTGCTGCTGCTCCTCCTGCTGCTGCTCCTCCTCCTCCTCCTGCTCCTCTTGCTGCTGCTCCTCCTTCTCCTCCTCCTGCTCCTCCTCCTCCTGCTCCTCCTCCTCCTTTTGGAAGAAAAGCATGATGTATGACGTTTTATTTTCATCATCATCATCCTCATTATCATAAAACGTTGGACACTATGCTTTTTTTCCATTTAGCTGGCTGGGTGGGTGGGTGGGTGGGTGGAAGAAGGCACCTTGCACCTTTCTGTTTTTGTTTTTCGCTTGCTAATGCTGTAGCCAGCCAACAACAAGCAACAGAAAAGTTTGCTTTAAAAAAGAAATGGGTCAAAGCAAAAAGGAGAAGCAGAAGGAGAGGAGGGACTTTTTGGTACAACAAATGCTTTTTGGGAGAGGAGGAGGGATATGGTGGTGGATAGACCTCTGCCAATTGTTCCTTCTTGTTGCTTTGGCAGGGTGGATGATGAAGCTTGGAAGGAGGGGAGAGCAGAGAGAGCAGATGGCGAACACTATATGGTCTGGTTCTCTCCGTCTCTCATGCTTTTTCCTCCCTTAATCAACCACAACAAAAGGGAGCACTCTGGCGGCAACAAAAGCAGAACAAAGGCCATAGATAGACGGGCGCCAAGTCCACGGCGGTGATGACAGAAGCCTCCAGCTCTCTTCTCAAAGGTTGCGTTCTCTCTCTCTGTCTGTTCTTTCATGCTCTCTCTCTCTGTGCTTTCCTGCTGCTTATTATTTTTTTGTTTTGGGGAGAAGCTGTTGTGCAGCAATGGAGCAACACGGGGAGATCCCTCCTGGAATTATGGGAGCGGAGAAGAGCAACTTTCGATGTCATGCTGAGCAGGCTTTGCGTTGAAGAGACCAAAAAGAAAAAAAAGGCGGGAAAAGTGGCTGCCCGTTGTTTGGGGAAGTTTCCGTGGGGCGGGGCGCCAGGTTTCCGTTTCTCCCTCCTCTCTCCTTTCCTCTCTCCTCTGCCCTTCTCCTCTCCTCTGACCCTCTGCTGCCCCTCTGCCGCCCCTCTGCCGTCCCTCTGCTGCCCCTCTGCCGCCCCTCGCTACTTGTTTTTTGAATATTCTCGCCGCCGCCGCCACCACTACACTTTTTGGTTTTTTGGTGTTTTTTGTTTCTGCCCACCCACCCCAAAGCAAAAGGCCAGCCAGCCAGCCGCCACCCAGCAAAAGGCGAGCTGCCTCCATCCATCGCATCCATCGCATCCACCTTGTTTGCTTTTTTGTTTTTTTGCTTTTTTGTTCAGCAGGGGCCCCCCCCCCCCACCGACCGACCGACTGACCGACCGACCGACCTACCCAAAAAAAAAACTTTTGTGTGAACAGACATTTATGAGTAGCAAGCAAACAAGCAAGCAAGCACAGCATAGCAAACTTGTGTAGTGCGCAATGCAACGCCTGTTCGAAAGGTTTGTGGTGGTTGGCCTGCGCTTCCGTGAAGAAGAGCATTCTCCCACTGCTTCTTCAGAAGTAAGACCTCTGACTACAATCGTGAAGCATGAGTTTCCTTCTCCTGCGGAGGAGGGAGTGAGTAGCACGACGCCCTGCCTCGCCGAGTTCTGTTTCCCGGACGTCAGTGCGGAGAACCCACAACAGTTGTTGCTCAAGTGGGGACAACGGCACAAGCCCTTCTTCTTTGTTCTCACGGACTCCACAGGGGCAAGGCAGTGGGGCTATTGCCAACGCTTTCAGCCGCTCTTTTCCTCCTGCTCCTGCTCCTCCTCCTGCTCCTCCTCCTGCTCCTCCTCCTCCTCCTGCTCCTCCTCCTGCTCCTCCAAAAAAAGGAAGAAACAGAGCAAGAAGAAAAAGAGAAAGGAGGAGGCGCTTCCGCTTCCGTACTGCCTATGCATCGTGAGCAATAACCTGTGCTTTGCCCTCTACTCCAAAATGTTGCAGCAAATGGTATGCTTGGGTGGGCAAGGCCTTGCTGAACAAGGTACGCTCTGCCGTTCATCCCTCCTCTTCTCCTCTCTGCTGTGTTTGTCTCTCTGCGCTATGATTCTTCTTCTCGTCTGCACTTTGACTGAATGAATGCAGTTCAGTCCGGCTGACACTCTCTCAAAAACAAAAAACAAAAAACAAAAAACAAAAGAATTTCGGTGTTTGTGTGACGAATTTCAAGGGGCTGCAGGAGGTGGAAATGCCGCAGCCAGGGGGGAACCTCGAGGTCGACATTCCTTTGCACGGGACAGCCCTCCTTCCCTTTATCTTCTGTCGGGCGGAGGAATACTGCAACCCGGAGCTGGAAAACGTGAACTTTGGACCACTGCTCCGCCACCTGCACACGGATAACATCTTGACGGTGTTTGCCTGCTTGCTGGCGGACCGGAGGATCATCTTCGTGGCCAGTGAGGTGAGCAGGCTGTCGGCATGCGTGCAGGCTATGGTGTCCTTGATCTATCCGCTCGTCTGGCGAAACATCTATATCCCAGTGCTGCCCCACAGCATGCTCGACTTTTGCTGCGCACCCCAGCCTTTTGTCATTGGAGTGCTGAGAAACGGAGAAGGAACTGGTGCTCATCGACATTGACAATGACCACTGCAGCCTTCTTCCTACCAGCCCAGAAAAGCAAGCCTTGGAATGCGTAAAGCTCGGCACGCTTCGCGCTTTGATGGAAGAGCAACAGAAAGCCTTTTTGGCCAAACCCAAAAACAAGCACAGGTTTGGTGGCTCGCTCTTCACTGCCGCTGCCTCACCATCCACCACCACCAGCACCACCGCCACCACCACCACCACTACCAGCAAAAACAACATCGACAGCAATGCCGCCCTCGACGCAGAAGTGCAGAGCGTTGCTGTTACTGCCGCAGAAGAAGAAGAAGCAAAACACGAAGAAGAAGAAGAAGAAGAAGAAGAAGAAGAAGAAGAAGAAGAAGAAGAAGAAGAAGAAGAAGAAGAAGAAGAAGAAGAAGAAGAAGAAGAACAAGAACAAGAAGAAGAAGAAGCAGAACAGAACAAGAACAAGAAGAAGCAGAACACCACGACGACGACGACGACGACGAGTTGTCGAGAGAGGAAATGGAGAAGCTTGCCAACGGGTTTGAGGAATTCCTGAGGAGGCTGCTGGGCAACCTTGGCAGCAGCAGCAGCAGCAGCAGCAGCAGCAGCAGCAGCAGCGTCAGCCCTCCATCAGCGCTGGAAGAGATGCAGCAGGCTCCAGAAGAGAGGGACTGGGTTGAGATGAATAAGGAACACTTTGTAAACAGCCAACCCGTCGACCTGCAACCCCTCTCTCAGTTGCTCACCGAGACGCAAACAGTTGCAGATTTCATGGCAGAGAGGGGGATGAAATGGGCTCCCACCCCGCAACCTCCACCACGACCCCTCCCGCAGGCACAATCATTACACCGCCACCGCCGCCGTCGTTCTGGCGTCCATGGCACTGTTCGAAAAGTCCTTCAACTGGCTCCACCGACGGATGCCGCGGCAGGTATGATGCCCCTCCCCCCCCGATCCCCGGACCCCTTTTTCCACTCTCTTCCCCACCACTTTACTGGCACTTGTTGATTGCTCATCCTGCTGGGGAAACCCTGACTGAAAACCAAAAAAACCAAAAAACCAAAAAACCAAAAAAAAAAGGAACTGATGAACCCCGCGAAAACAGGAACAAGGCCATGCAGAAGCGCAAGCAAAAGCAGAAGACGGGCAAGGAGGAGAAGAAGGAGAAGAAGGAGAAGAAGAAGAACAAGAAGAACAAGAAGAAGAACAAGAAGAACAAGAAGAAGAACAAGAAGCAGAAGACGGGCAAGCAGGAGGACTAGCACCAACCCACCAACCAACCAACCCACCCACCAACCACCCAACCAACCACACGTGCTGTCCGGAGGAATCTTCCGCTTCTTCACTGCCTCCATCTTCTGCCCTTGTGTCGTCCTCTGCACCCGCGTCTCAACGGCGGCAGCTGCAGCAGTCGTTCTCTGTGGTGGTTTTTTTGTTTTTGGTGAGAGTGTCGACAAAAATTCACAGGGGGGGGGAAAAAAAAACGCAGGCATCTCTCTCTCTCTCTCTTCTCTTCTCTCTCTCTCTTGCGGCCCACGAAGAGAGGAGAAGAGAGCGCTTCTCTCTCCACGTCGACGGGGCCAATGGAAGCGGGCAAAGACCCCTCATGCAGGGCACCCCTCGCCTCGCATCCGTTACCCCCATTTTGGCGGGAAATATGCAGCGCAACTTCCCACCCCGCCTGCCCCGCCCCCCGCACACCCGCCCCCCACAACACACCCGCACACACACAAAGACGCACACCTGCACACATACCCGCACACACACACAGTAGACACACACACACACACACACAGAGCAACGAGAGATAGAGAGAACCATGGAGGAGCAAAGCAGACCAGCTCTTTCTCCCACCTCTCCCTCTTCTTCCTCTTGCAGCGAGAAGAATGGCAGAAGAAGAAGGACCCTCCTGTTCAGGAGCCCTAAGACTGTAAAACTTACCCCAAGAAAGAGCCAGAAGAACACAAGGCAGAAAGGTGCGCTCCCCCTCTTCTTCTTCTTCAGTGTGTTCCTTTCTTCCCTGTTCTGTTCTTTCTCTCTCTTCTGACATGACCTTTTGAGCCAGCCACCCTAGCCATTATCGGACAGAAACAAGAAAGCCATCCTCCTTCCTCTTCCTCTTCCGCTTTCACTGTGACCCCATCTTCTTCCCCTCCAGCTGTTGAAGCTTCCGCTTCCGCTTCTTCTCTGCCTCCGTCACCTTTCCCTTCTGGTGTTGAACCTTCCTCTTCTTCTTCCTCTTCCTCTTCCTCTTCCTCTTCCTTTTCCTCTTCCTCTTCCTCTTCCTCTTCCTCTTGCGCTTCTTCTCCTCTGCCTCCATCATCTGCCCTCGCGGTGCCCCCTGTGTCGCACTCTGCTTGGTCCTCTGCACCCACCTCTACCTCCACTTCCCCCCCAGCCGTTGAAGCTTCCTCCTTGCCTGCTGCCGCTGCTCCCAGAGAGGCCGGTCGGATCAACAACATTTCCCCTCCCTCTTCTTCTGCTTCTTCTTCTTCTTCTTCTTCTTCTTCTTCTTCTTCTTCTTCTTCTTGTTCTTTGCCTCCTTCTCCTTCTCCTTCTCCTTCTCCTTCTCCTTCTCCTTCTCCTTCTCCTTCTCCTTCTCCTTCTTCTTCTTCTTCTTCTTCTCCTTCTCCTTCTTCTTCTCCTTCTTCTTCTCCTTCTCCTTCTTCTTCTTCTTCTTTTTCTTCTTCTTCTTCTTCTCCTTGTTCGTCTTCCTGCTCCCCGGCAATGGCAGAGGTTATGGCAAACTTGTCATGCCAAATTTTGTATCTCGAGGGAAAAACAGCCAGATTACAAGAAGGGAACAAACGACTGGAAAGCGTGTTTGCCTCAGGTTCCTCCCCTTTCCCCTTTTCCTCCCTCCCTCCTCTCTCTCATTCTTCTCTCTCTCTCTTTCTCTCTCTCTCTTTCTTTCTTTCTCTCCTGTCTTTTCCAAGGTTTTGTTGTGGATTCTCACCCATCACTATTGTTGTTTGTTCTTCCCCATGACATCCTTCCTGTTCAAATATGCAGTGAAAGCCAGGCTGGGGTCTGACGCCAACAGTTCCGCACAAATTCAATTGTTCGAAGAACTGGGACGTGGTGGGGGGTACTTGTTTTCTCTCCCCTTTCCTTCTCTCTCTCTCTCTCTCTCTCTCTCTCTCTCACATATCTTTTTCTCATCTATCTCTTTTTTTATCTATCTCCTCGAAACAACCAAACCATCCCAACCCAACCACGCCAAAATAACACACAAACAGGGGAGCCCGCATTCAACGAGCCCAGATGAATGGGCTGTGCTTTGCCGCAAAAATCCTGGACATGGGGAGGGTGCCACCCAAACAGACTGCTGCATTTCGCTCTGAAATCAAGACCATGAGAATGTTGCAGCACGAGAATGTTGTGCAGTATATTGACACGTTTCTGGACGAGCAAAGCAGAGAGCTCTACCTTTGTATGGAGCTATGTTCAGAAACTTTGGCAGACATAATCGAATACCGCGGGAGAAAAAAGCGCCTGTTCAACAAGCAAGAAATAGTGCAGTTCTTGGCACAAATCGCCAAAGGGCTGCATTATTTGCACACCAGAAAACGACCCATCGTACATCGGGATTTGAAGGTATCCATCACCTTTTCTTTCTTTCTTGTCGTTTCTTTCTTTTCCTCTTGTTTTGTTTTGTTTTGTTATGTATGTTATGTTTTGCGTTGGTCGGTTGTTCTGTGTTTGTGTGTGTTCCCTTAGTAGTGAGTTTGCTTGGACGAAGTGGAGGTTGATTTTCTTGTTGTTGTGGTTGTGGTTGTTGTTGTTGCTCAGCCAGATAATATATTTGTATGTTGGGATGCCAGGGGAAGGCCGCACACCTTGAAGATAGGTTTGTTGTGGCCATTGTTTTTCTTTCTTTGTTCTCTTCCCTTCTCTTCTTTTCTTTCCTTTTCTTCTCCATTTGCACTTTGTTCATATTTGCTTGCTTGCTTGCTTGGTTGAGTTGGTTGGTTGGTTTAAACAGGCGACTTTGGGCTTTCAAAAAGCCTGGCTCCTTCTGACCGCGCCTTCACCTTCCTTGGCACCCGTATTCTTTCCCTCCTTCCTTCCTTCCTTCCCCTCCTTCATGAAAAGATATCAGGGGCCTGTCTCGAAAGAATGTTCTTCAGGGTGGAAGAAGGCAGAAGAAGCCAGACCTGCCAGGGGGACTCAATTGTTGTCCTGTTTTTTTTTTTTGTTTTTTTTTTAATAAAATTCTTTCATTGTTTTCCCTCTCTTCGTCTCCTCCTCCTCCCCCTTCTCGAAGAAAAGCATAATATCCGAAGAAGAAGAAGAAGAAGAAGAAGAACAGGAAGAATTAGAAGAAGAACGAAGAACAAGAACGAAGAACAGGAAGCAGAGTAACTATTTTCAACCAAAAACACATACTCATGTTGTAATCCTCTCTGCTAAGATACCAGTAAACGGTTGTTAAGAAGATGAGGGAGAGGAGGGAAGAAGATTTTCTTCGTCTCGAGTCATGAGAGCCACGTAGGCTTCTTCATCATCATGAGACGAAGCAAGAGAAGAAAGCGAGGAGGAGGAGGAGGAGGAGGAGAAGGAAGATGGAAGCAATTCTTTAAGCCAGGATTCAGGATCCCAGAGCGAAGGCGATGGAAGTACTGCGCGTTTTTGTGCAAAGAATAGCCGAGTTCTGAAACTCGTTCCCAAACAGACCAAAAAAAAAATTCGACAGAACCAACAACCATGAGTTTCCTCTGGATTTAGTGGGGGAAGCTTATCTGTTTATATTCAAAGCAAAACGACAAACAACTTCGGCCCTTTGCAAATCAATGCACAATAAACTTGGTGGAATGATTTTGTCATTTGGTATCTGAGTCAGTTTCAAGGTCACTGGTTTCAGCAGAGCAATGCTCTTCTTCGCTGGTTTCTCCACTGTCCACAGTGACTTGTGTATTTGCTTGATTTTGATTTGGTCGTTTTCTATTTTGTTGGGGTTAACAAACAGAGTGAGTGCATGACATACACAGAAACACATACCTTTTGTTCCTACCTCGCTGTGGTTGGTACGCAGTATTCTGGTCGACTATCTTGTTATCACACTTGTGGTTGGTACGCAGTTGTGGACGGCTTTAGCTGGCCTGTACGCACAGCGCTTGGCCCACCAATTGGATTTTCTCGGGCTGGCCCAGGGAAACATGTTCAGGGAATAAAGAATGAGCCCGAGGTATTGGGCGAACGCAGGTGGATGGGAATTGTAAAAAGGAATGTTGAACTTTGTGCCTCTGTATTACTCCGATGCATCAGAGGAGGAGGAAGAGGACGCCAGAGCGACCAGACGGGGGAGGCATGGGA
>JAVKOQ010000324.1:0-58062 GCA_031835245.1 Balamuthia mandrillaris | reverse complement strand
CATTCTGGTGGATGCTCTTGCAGATGAAGAGCACGATAGTGGAGAACTCGATGATGAAGGATATACTCATTTTAGAATTAGTAGAGAAGAATTTGAAGAGCCTTTGTTGTTGGCTCTTGGCTTGCCTTCTCGCCTGTTATCGCAAGAACAATAAAATAACTTGTTGGTGGTTGCTCTCTCCTTCTTTCTCTTCGTGAGAGATGCGTTCAATCCAACAACACTTTTTCTTTGGGGGAAAAAATAACAAGTTAAAAAAGACTAAAGAAGCCGTCACCGTACCACAGCCGTGAAGCTGTTTTATCCTCCGGTGCATGAATATTAACAATCAATGCTGCTGCTGTTCCAAGGAAGAGGAGCAAGAAGAGGTCAGCTGAACCAGCTTGGTCTCCAGCATCTGCTTCTTCTCTATCTTTTGCAATTCTTTTTCATTCAAGGCCAGGCCCTTCTCCCGGTTCTGCAGCAACCTTTCGATCTGAGCCAAGCGCCTCCTCGTGGCAAGGAGTTGAGCCTGTGTTTGTGCATCGGGTGTTTGAGGTTGGCATCGCGCTTTGAGGGCTTGGGCGAGACGTTGTTCCATCTCTGCCTTCTTGGCCAGCTTCTTTCTTTGTTGTGGCTTGAGCTTGGAGGTGGATAACTTTTCCAAGTCGCTTATCTCTTTCAACTATTTATGAAAGTGGAACATAAATAATAATACACAATAACAAAGGCCACACAATAACAAACGAAAACAAAAAATAATACAAACCTTCTTTCGCAGCTTTCTTATCTCGTTGCTGGAAAACGCCTTTTCCGAACCAGAGGCATAGTTAGTCGTAGTACTCTTCTCGTTTTCAGCGGCTGCCTCCGCTGCTAACTTCTTTTCCAACTCCTTCTTTGAGGGCGTTCGATAGCCAGAGCGAATGTGTTGCAGCTCTTTGAGTCGTTCTGGAGGAAGGTTAAAGATAGGCTTTCCTCTGGCAGCTTTGGAGTTGCGCTGCAGCAGCGCTTCGAGTTGCCTGAGAGTTGCACTCTTTTTCTTGCTCTTTGGTGTTGTGTTGGAGGAGGCGCTCAAGTCCAAATGAACCAAGGTTTGATTGTTGTGGTCCTTCAGAGCAGAGATGAAGGTTTGCAGGACAGCTTGAGAAGGAATGTTGTTGCGAGGAAGAATTAATTGCTTCAATGTACTATTGGAGATAAAGCAATGGTTGACGTTATGTGAAAACAAAGCGAATGAACAGGGGGAGTTACGTACTTGTTTTGTTGAAGCGCTTCGGCCAAAGCGAGATAACCGTCATTGCCTATGTTGTTATTAGTCAGGTCCAAAGAAACCAGGGTCTTGTTCTGTCGCAAAGCGTTAGCCAGTGCGACTGTTTGTATTTGAGGAATGGTGAGGGGAAAAAAAAGAGGTGAGCAAACTCGAAAAAAAAGAGGACGAAAGAATGAAATATGTACTTGCTCCAATGTCAGAAACGGAATTCTTTTGGCCTTGTAATATACGTGTGCTATCCAATAGGAGAGCAAGAGAGCGAGAGAGAGAGAGAGAGAGAGAGAGAGAGAGAGGAGAATGTGAGTGAAGAAGAGTGAGAAAACATCGAATAGGAAATATTTACCTATTTGCAAAGCCCAAGCTAAGTCGAACCAACGTCGAATTGTTCTTTGATATAATATTCGGGAAGTCAGTGCGATGCATATTAAAGAAAAAGGGCAAGAGAGAGGGAGAGAGGGAGAGAGAGAGAGAGAGAGAGAGAACCGAAAGAGCCTCGGCAAGAGCTGTGCATCCTTTATCAGTAATGCCATTACTGGCGAGGGTCAAAGCCTTCAAAGTGGTGTTAGTGGACAAAGCGGAAGCCAGTGCCACAGCGCCCTCATCCCCACAGTTATTCACGTCAAAGTAGAGGCTGCTCAGAGTGGAGTTGGCTCGCACCATGTCGGCTATGGCGGTGGTGCCTTCCTCGCCAAAGCCATTACCGCTCAGGTACAAATACTTTATGCTGCTGTTGGTAGAAGAGGAGCCAAATGCCTTTTCAAGCATTTTGGCTCCGGCAACACCGAGGTCATTTTGTACCAAATCCAGCTATGAGGCGGTCAGAATGATTTAAAAGCAGATAGAAGGATGAAAAGCAAGAAACGCAAGAAGGAAGAAGGAAATGATGTACCGTTGTTACAGTTGAGTTCTTTTCCAGAGCAGTCAATATTTTCTTTTGTCAATTAAGTTAGACAAATGTTTTCGTTCCTATATTGTGCAAAACCCAGATAAAACACGAACCTGAAGACCGGAAGCACCGATTTGGTTTCTTTTGAGCCAGTAGCCCTTCACAGTGGTGTTTACCTGAAGAGCTTCAGCAATGGCGGCGGCTCCTTGCTCGCCGATTCCATTGCAACCCAGAAATACAGTTTCCAGCGTTTTGTTTGTCTTCAAAGCTTCCAATACAGCCTTTTTGTTTTGGAGTTGTTTTCCGATTATTGAAAGAGAAGCCAAAGAAGAATTTTGAAGAAGAGTTGAAAGAGAAGGAGAAGAACACTAAGAAGAAAGAAAGAAACGACAAGAAAGAAAAAGAAGAACAGCATGCATACTTGAGCTCCTTCGGATCCAATTTCATCAGCTCCCAATAACACGCTAAACAAAAGGTCATAGTTAAGAAGAATGTAAAGAGAAGAGGAGAGAGGTAGTGAAGAAAGAGAGAGAGAGAGAACGGAAAGTATGGAAAAAAAACAACCACAAGAAGAACCAGAGCATGAAGAAGAAGAAGAAGAAGAAGAAGAAGAAGAAGAAGAAGAAGAAGAACAAGTAAGAGGATAGCCATACCTTTCAACAGTGGTATTAAACTTTAGGCTATTCATGAGAGCGTGCGTTCCTTCAGGACCCTATTCATGCGGAACGTTAGAGGCAGGGAGAAAAACACCAAAGTTTAGACAAACACAAACCAGCATTTGCTTGCACAGGTCCACTTTGGTTACATCGGATTGGGTCTCTATTTTACTGATGTAACTCTGCAGCTCGCTACCTGTTTTTGTTTCTTTTAAAGATTGAAAGAGAAAAACAGGGATGGGAAAGAGAACAAAGGTTCACCTTCTCCTATTCCTTTACAAGTCCCATTTGGGTTGAGATCTTCCGCCGGCACGACCTCTCTCGCTTCCATGTTGCCTCCTCTGCCTGCGTCTTTCTTCTCGCTGAAATTTTTGTCATTTGTGTAGACAACTACATGTCGTCATGGAAATTGTCGGCACAAAAGCTGGATGCCTTCGGTTCGAACCCCCATATTGTTCGGGAATTTTTTTCTTCATGGGAATTCTACCGAGAAATATCGCAGAATCAAAGCTGGCCGGGGATTGGTGGGAATCCTCGAAATTTCATCTACTGCGCACCAAAAATGCACCCCTCGTGCGCAACCCACCTTAAAAATTCCGCATAAAAGGCAATGAATTCCATTCGCAAAAGAAAGAAAAGGTTTTTAAACTGCGCGAGTGGCCCTTTGACAAGGTGAGCACCCACCAACGCCAAGTCCCTCACCATCACCACCACCACCACCACCACTCCTCTCACTGTCAAACATTTATCGCCTCTCCTCTCCTCTCCTCTTCTTTTCTTTTCTTTTCTTTTCTTTCTTTTCACCACAAAACTCAACTTGACTCTCTCCAAACACACTCGCTCCTTCAATAAAAAAAAGAAAGAAAGGATGTGCGGCATACTTGCAATCTTGGGCAGTCAGGAGGACCTCCAAACGCTGCGGAAGAAGGCGCTGCAAAAGTCCAAGTTGCAGCGGCACAGAGGCCCCGACTGGAACGGCATCGTGGCCGAGGAGGGCGCGTGCTCTGCCACGAGAGGCTCTCCATCGTGGACCCCGCCGGCGGGGCGCAGCCCTTGAGGAGCAAGGACGGCAACCTGGTGCTCACCGTCAACGGAGAGATCTACAACCACAAGCAGCTGAGAGAGAAGATCAAGGCCGAGCACAAGGACTACCAATGGTCCACTCAGTCGGACTGCGAAGTCATCATTCCTTTGGTAACTTTCTGTTCTTCTCTCTCTCTCTCTCTCTCCTTCAGTGCTCTCTCGACCGTGCAACTGATTACCCACTTTCGTTCTCTCCACTTCTTCTTTTGTCACTACAAAGTATGAATGCTATGGCAAAGAGCTGGCGTCCATGCTGGACGGCATGTTCTCCTTTGTGCTCTCTGACCAGGAGAAGGGCACCTTCCTGGCGGCGCGCGACCCCATCGGCATCACCTCCCTCTACATGGGCAAAGGGCGCACGGACGGCGCCATCTGGATTGCCTCCGAGATGAAGGCCCTCCAGGACGACTGCGATGAGTTTAGCTGGTTCCCTCCTGGCCACTACTACACCCCCGAGACCGGCCTGCAGCGCTACTTCGAGCCCATTTGGTGGAACCTGGACTACACTCCTGCCCCTCCGACCGCCTCCGATGGCACCGCTCTCCTGGACCGAGTGAGAGAGACCTTTGAGCGTGCTGTGGTGAAGCGGCTCATGACGGACGTGCCTTACGGCGTGCTCATCTCTGGCGGCCTGGACTCGTCCCTCGTGGCCAGCATTGTCTGTCGCCACGCCGCCATGCGTGTGGAAGAGGAGGAACGGACCAAGGCCTGGTGGCCCCAGGTCCATTCCTTTTGCATAGGCTTACCTGGCTCTCCGGACTTGGCGGCCGCCAGAAAGGTGGCGGACTTCCTGGGCACCATCCATCACGAGTTTTGCTTTACGGTGCAAGAGGGCTTGGATGCCCTGCCTGATGTCATCCACCATCTGGAGAGCTATGATGTCACCACAATACGCGCCAGCACACCGATGTACTTTTTGGCCAGGAAGATCAAGGCCATGGGCGTGAAGATGGTATTGTCGGGAGAGGGTGCCGATGAGGTCTTTGGCGGATACCTTTACTTTCATCAAGCACCCAGTGCTGCTGAGTTCCAAAAGGTTTGTTCTTCATTTGCTGCTTTCTGTTTCCGGTTCTCGTTAGGTCTCGTTCAATGAATGTCTAATTCCAAATAAACAGGAAACGGTAAGACGAGTGCAAAACCTACATCTGTCGGATTGTCTTCGTGCCAACAAGTCGACGATGGCGTGGGGACTGGAGGTTCGAGTGCCATTCCTTGATAAGGAATTCTTGAACGTGGCGATGACCATCGACCCTCAGGAAAAAGCTCACGGCAACGGCAGGATGGAGAAGTACGTCCTCCGCTCTGCCTTTGATACTCCCGACAAGCCTTACTTGCCCCGAGAGATCCTCTGGCGTCAAAAGGAACAATTCAGGTAACCTTCTTTCCTCTTCATTCCTCCTTTCTTCTACATGTTCTTATCCTCTTTTTCGTTGTTAAATAGCGATGGAGTGGGTTACAGTTGGATCGATGGCATCAAGGACTATGCCGAGCGAACCGTCTCTGACGAGGACTTTGCCCAGGCGGCCACGAGGTTCCCTCACAACACACCTCTCACGAAGGAGGCCTTCCTCTTCCGTGACATGTTTGAGAAGCAGTTCCCCGGAGAGGCCGCCGCCAAGTCGGTGTGCAGCTGGGTGCCCACCTGGGGCAAGAGCAAGGATCCCTCTGGTCGTGCTCAAGCCGTTCATCTTGCGCACACCGAAAGCCCCTTGCAACACGACAAAGACTATTAACAAACAACAAACACAACTCTCTCCTTTGAAGATAGTAAAAGAAAGAAAGCTTTACAAAGAAGAAAGAGACTGTTGGTTAGTACTGTTCCACGTCGAAAGTATCAAACTCCTCATCGGGAGGTTGCGAGGAGGACGTGGAGGACCCCAGCTCCTCCACCAGCTGCCTTGGGCTTTGGCTGATGCTTGGCGTGCGTGATAGATCTTTTTTTTGGTTACACATGAGTTATAAGAGACAACAAAGAAAGAAAGACGACAAGAAAGATGGATGAGAGAGAAAGAGATAGAGATAGAGAGAGAAAATATGAGGAGAGGGACCTTCTCTGGCAGCAACAGAAGCCAAAGCAGCACGAAAGCGGGCATGGTCGCGAGTTTTGATGTAATTCTTCATGACTTGCAGCCTGTGCGAAGAGCCTTTGGCGTTCTTCATGTCCGTCAGGAGCCCTTTCCAAAAGTTCAGCGTGGACTTGGTGCATCCGATGGTCGAGAAGGCAACGGAGCCCATGTTGCTCACTAGGAAGACGCACCATTGTTTTCGAAAAGAAAGCAACGAGAAGGAGAGGACGGAGGGAGAATGTAGAATGGAAGGTTAAGCAAAGGAGAAAGGAGGAAGGAGAAGGAAAGGGAAAGGGAAGGAGAAAAGGAGAAAGGATGAAATGAGCCAAAAGAAAGAAATGCATATGAGAAAGGAAGAGTTGAAGAAAAACAAAAACCTGCTCTTCTATAGCTTCTTGGATAGCGTCCTTAATGCCGGTACCATAAAAGCGATAAGCTATTTGGAAGCTAGTGAATACCCAGAAGCTGATCAGCAGCATCAACAGATGTATAAAGTGTCTCAAAGGCATGTTTCCTTTGGTGTTGAATTGATAGGACCGCTTTTTATGTAAACAAAATGTTTGATATTAATGAAAAAGAAGAAAGAGAAAGAAAGAAAGAAAGAAAGAAAGAAAGAAAGAAAGAAAGAAAGAAAGAAAGAAAGAAAGAAAGAAAGAAAGAAAGAAAGAAAGAAAGAAAGAAAGAAAGAAAGAAGCAAAGAAGCAAAGAAACAAAGAAACAAGAAACAAAGAAAGAAAGAAAGAAGAAATGTACCCGATAGATGTATTGAAGTACAACAAGAATCATGATAGACCCAAACAACCAACTTGCAATAACTGTTCGTACCAACAAATAAATAATCAATGAGAATGAAGAGATAAAGAGAGCAGCAAAGGAGAAGAAGAAAAAGAAGAAGAAAGAATGTTACTTACACCAAATATAAAAGCAGCCATACATCCACATATCTGTATCTTCATCATAAATGAAGCACCACGGATAGGTTGGAGCGGCCGCTATCTTCTTGGCCGCTAATGGGATGATGGTTAGGACCAAGGGTACCGTCCATGCTACACCATGATACCTTTTTGTTTCGAAACGGTAAGATAAGTGAAAGAAAGAAACTACAAGGAAAAGGAGAGAGAACCAAGGAACGAGTTTGTTGAGCTTGCTTCGCTCCAATTGAAACACGATGAGTAACATGAGGTTCAACCCGATAATACTCCACCAACAGGCCACCAGTAATCCACCAAACGCCATTAACGAACCTGTTATGTAAAACCGGTATCACAAATAAACAAAGAGAAGGAAAGAGAGAAAGCAAGGAACAGAAGAGAAGAAAAAGAAACGCCAACCCTGAAGAACACAAGCCAAACCACCAGCTTCACCCTCTCCAACGCCTTGATACGCCGTTCCATCGTCCGAGCAAAGCACGTTCCTCATATCGCCACCGGCGAACAGGCCGAACAGGAGTCCTACAGAGATCGGTATGGTGGCCGCTGCTAATAAAGGCAAAAGGTTGGCCGGAAACTTCCTCGTCTCCGCGTTGAGGAAAGCGGTCGCCACGTAAAAGCAGGAAAGAACGAGAGAGATGCCACCAAAGAGCGTCATGATGGTGAAGACGATGTCCCATTGTTCCTCCGTGTAGATAGGACCAGGACAAGGAAGAGTGCAGACTTGAGATGGGTCTTGCAGAGCAGCGACCTCATTTGTGGAGCGATAGACTGTTGGATAGGGACAATCCAGCTGAGAGTACGGCACGTCTGCATATTATAGAAGAAGAAGGGTGAAAAGAGAGCGAGATAGGGGAAGAGACGAGGAAGAAGAACGAGAACGAGAGTAACAATTAAGAAGAAGGAGAAGACGAAGAAGAAGCAGAAAAGGATGATAATGATGATGCAGAATAATAAGAAACGTACGAAGCTGTTCGTTGCTTCCATTGTTGCAAATGGGTGGAGCAGGAAACAAGACCGTATTACAAGCCATCAGCTGATCCTCGTTTCCTGTTGCCACAAAGAACTCCTCGCACTCTTCTCTCATTCCTTCACACACCGAAATACATGGCGAAAGCACCACAGCGGCTTCTTCTTCATCGCATTGCTTATAAACGAAATGGCAGGAAAGCCTCAAACTCGCGTCTCGGCAGGAAGAAGGAAGAGCCACTCCCAGCCGACGAGTGAAGGAAAGGGATTGTTGGAGGAGGTCTTCCAAAGTTTGAGAGGAAGGAAGAAAGATGGAGTTGGAAGAAGAAAGGAGGAGGGGAACACACTTTGGGTCGAGTTGAGAGAGAAGCGCATCGTTTGTTTTGTTCAGTGCAAGACATGAGCCGCTTGGTGTTTGTCTTGGTTGAGAAGCTGAAAGCAAGACAACAAAAAATAAATGAAAAGAACAAGGAGAAGTGAGAAGAAGCAGATGCCAAAAGAACAAAGAACATAAAGAGAAGGGAGAAAAGTACAAACCTGAAGCCAACACGAAGAAGTAGAAGAGAAAGAAAGCAATTCGGAAGAGCACGTACGGCCCTCCTTTTGAACCAAGGCGCGTAGCCGTTCCTTTCATCGTTCTGTTAACAAACACCTCCACCATCGTTCCCCCCAGTCCGCGTGCTTCTTTGTCTTTCCTTCGTTTTGTTTGTGGGCCACAACGGTAAATTGGAACCCTATATTAAATCATTATAGAAACGAACCAATCAGAACAATTGTAACGCATTACATTTTAATTAAAAGTCAGCGGTTTGTTGCTGCGACAACAGCAACTCTCCACATGAAAAGGAAAGAAAAGGGAGCAGCGTACCGTTCGGTTGAACTGCATTTTATCGCAATGTCACGTGCACAGAGGAAGAGAAGGAATGAGCAAACTGGTCCAAAAAGAGCTCCAGCTGAGCTTTCACTCTTGCACGCTTTTCTTCGTCTTCGCGTTCTTCGTGTTGAACGGCAAGTACCACTTTCAGTAGAGAGGGAGATTGTCGTATCGTTTCGGGAAGAGAAGAAAAGGATGGAGATGTCGAAAGAAGAGAGAGGAGAGTGGCAGCGGGTAATTCGAGCCTTACGCATTGTAAGGCCGAGTGTTTAAAACCCTCCGCAAAGAAGCAAGCATTGTTTTCATTCTCTCCTTCTTTTGCTTTCCCTTTTGCCTCTTTCGAAGAAGAGAAATGGAGCGACTTCAAAGAAGGACACAACGAAAGCACATTTGTCAACCCGGTTCCACCTATTCTGTTGCATTCTATTATTTCAAGTCTGTTTAAAAGAAAAAAACGAAAAAAGTTTCAGTGTTTTAAAAAAACAACGAAAGAGAAGAATGCAAAGACAAACATTTGAAGCGAAGAGCTTAGAGGAGACCGGCCAAGTGAAAGAAGAGTGTCGTCTGAGAGCGAAGGGAATTGTTGAAGCCGGAGAGATTTTAGTTCAGTGCAGCATCGAAGTATCACCTCAAAGCTGCTCTCTTCCAGTTCTATTAACAAAGAAAGGTTTTAATGTTCAGAACGCGAAATACGCGAAACAAAAAATGAGAGAGAGAGAGATACGAACGGGAAGAACCAAGCGCCAAGTGTTGAAGATGCGAAGAATACAAGGATGGCTGTCGAAGCTGTGGACAGCCAACAATGTTAAGAAGATGAAGATAAGGAGAACGCTTGAGGAGCGCGTTCAAAGAGTCATCTTCAATTCTTTCACAATAACTTAGATCCTTTTTTTTAGCGGTCAAAAGTTAGCATTGACAAGAGAATAAACAGAAAGAACAGACGAACCAGCATTTGAAGACAACAAAGATGAAGATTGAGGTCAAAGAGAAAGCGATTGCAGGATAGCGAGAGATTAGCGATGCCATCGCAAGAGGAGGCGATGCGATGTAATGCAGCATCTGTCAGTTGACAGCTGTTCAGGTATAGCTCTGTTAGGTCCTCACAAGGAGTTATGAGGTTCTCTAACGCTTGTGGTGATAACCCTGTGCATCCATTCTTTTAACAGAAGCACAAGAATAAGAAATTGAAGAAAGAACGCAGAAGAAAGGAGAAAGGAGAAAGGAGAAAGGAGAAAGGAGAAAGAGGCAAGCAAAAGGAAAAAGCAAGAGTTTACCAAAGAAAGCAAACGCAGTCTTGGCAAATGAATAGAAGGCGAGCGAAGCAACGTTGCATCTGTAATCACAAGCTTCTTCATCATGTTACATCTCTGACTGAGGACATTCCAAGGAGCATCATCCGTCAACTTGGTTGCTGCGTGCATCGTCAATCGTTGCAGCTTGTTCATCAAAGACAAAGAGCGAATAACTCTATCGGTGAGATTTGGCAGATAGCTTAAGTCCACTTCTTTGAGTTGAGGCGCAGAGTTGCTAAACAGTTGTTGTAATGCGGTTTCGGAGAGTTTTTCACACCGAGAAAGGTGAAGAACTTTTAAGAATCGAATTGTAGATGAAACGAAAGATAACGGTGCTGGAGGTAAAGAAGATTCATCCCTCTCTTTGACTTTTTCTCCTTCCATTTCGTGTTGTGATAAGGAAGCATCATCAAGGAAGGCATTATCAGTGATGTTATAACAACCGTTCAACTTGAGAGAGACAAAAGCTGAGCCACAATGCTTGGCGATAGTTTGGACCACAACATCTTCTATGTTTATGCACTGAGAGAGGTCCACTTTGGCCAAACGTTTCGGATGGCAACGAGAGATGATGCTGCAAATCACTTGTGAGGATATCTGATGACAACCTCGAAGTTTGAGGGCACGAAGAAAGGATTGCGATGACGAAAAAGATGAAAGAGAAGAAGACGGACGAGCAGGAGAAGGGAATGGAGGAGCAGAGGGAGAATGAGGTATAGGAGGTGAATGCAAAGGATGAGATGGAGAATGAAGGGGAAGAGGAGAAGAAGCGGAGGGATGTGGAAACGAGGAGGAAGATGGGTATAAAGGAAGCAGAGCAGCATCGGTGAGTTGACAACAGCCCCTCAAGTTGATGTGTTCTACCTTTCTTGCTTTTTCAAAGAGCTAACAAAGAGAAAGAGATACTGTTAGAGCGGAGCAGAGCAGAGCAGAGCAGAGCAGAGAGAGAGAGAGAGAGAGAGAGAGAGGCCTTCATAAAAATGGGCTTACATTGCTAAGGGAACGGGCAGTAACGGCTTTACTCTTTATCAAGCTGAACTTCCGCAGCGCCGAACAAGACTCAGCCAATGCGTTGATGCCAGCATCACTAATTCCAAATCCTTCTTCGTTCTTCCTACTCATCTCCTTCCAGCAATAACAACATACTTTTCGTTTGCTGTTTGCTGTTGATGTCATTCGATGAAACCAACTCGTTCGCTGGTCCTCTAACGCGTAGAATGGCCAATCAGTAACTTTAATATCTGTCAACATCCTCTGTTGTTCCTTGCTCAACGCCAACAGGTGTTTATCGCTCAAAACCTGAGAAGCAACGCGAAGTTTTCGAAGCGAAGAAAAATGTTGAGGTTTCTTGTTAGTTTCCCCTTCTTTGTGACGTAACAAAGACAAGAGGAACGAAGAAGAAATATTGTTGGGGTTGTGGTTTTGGCTTCGTTGGAGATTCACTGCTGAGAGAGGTGAGCGTGTTGTGCAATGAGATATGAGCTCGTGAAGAGAGTGTTCATTAGTGCTTTGAAAGGGGAGTGCTGGTGCTTCAAGTTCAATGGGGCCACCGTTTTGACGAGAGAAAAGAGAAACAATGGCATAAATATGTTCCGGAGTGCAACTTTGGGATAATAGCCATTCTATTGAAAGGAGAATGTGAAAGAGAAGCGAAAAAAGAGCAACAATTTAGTAAGAATATTCAAGAAACAAGAAACAAGGAAAAGGAAGACAAAAGCGAAAATAAAATAGAAACAGACCTTTTGGCCAGTCCAACAATGACTCTTGCTGATTCTCTGTGCAAAACCGAAAGACTTCGACCAGTCTTTCAAGAATGATTCGTATTTGCTGTGTTGCTGCTTCTCCTTGCCACCGATACAAAGAGATGGCTTTATAAGACAACGATAAAGGCCACAATACCAACAAATCCGGATAGATCTCTCTCAATGGTTTCTGTTCGTTTTCAGAGTAAGAGAGCACTACAGTATTGAAACCATCTTCTGCGAGTTCGAACAAACAAAACTGAATATGACTTTGATGTGTCTTTTTGAAAAGCATATATAAGCTAAAGAAAGCGAAAGACAGTGAAAGACAAAGAAGTTTACCAAGAGTCCTTTGATTTCTGTAAGAGCCGAAGCAACGTTCCATATGCGAGGAAGAGCGACCTTTCCTGCTCGCTTGTACAATCGAATGGCTTCCGAGTAGAAGTGAAGGCGTTGTCGCGCAGTTGCACCAATTGCGTGCTTTGCCATACTGTCGCCATAAGCCATCAGAGTATACTCCGAGCTTGGGGTCAATGATAGCGCTCGTTCAAAAAGAGAAGCTGTGACAGAAGAACAAGAAGCCGAGAAATAAGAAAACATGAGCAGGGAACCGAGGAGAAAAAAGAAAGACAAAAGCACAAACCAGAAAGAGCTCGCAAACGAGTGCGTGAGTCAGAAGGAGGTTTCAAAAGGGCTTGAGCTGATAATGAAACAGCTTCTGCAACCAACACTTTAAAGACAAAACGCGTTAACATGCAAGCTGTAAGAAAATTAGAAAAAGAAAAGACAAACTTATGTTGGTGGACTTGACTTTAACGGACAGCTTCTTAACATCGGAATAGACTAACTCAAAGGAATCTGGGCGTTCTTTCAGTTGCGCGAGAGCACGTCGTGCCAATCGAACTCCATTTATGGCTTGGATCCTTTTAGCGAGACGGTAGAGCTCTATTCCTGAGCGTAGATTGTACCTTTCTTCTTGTTCCTCCTTTTGTTTGTTTGTTTGTTTGTTTGTGTTAGATACAAAAAGACGAAACAAACAAAAACAAAACAAAAATAATAACCTTGCTCAATGACTCAACAAGAAACTTTTCAAGAAGAAGAGACTTGATGCGAACATGCCAAAACTGATGAACGTCTTTTGAAGTTAAAAGTCCGTCAAACACACAACCCAAAGTTGATATCGCGATGAGCTTGAAAGGCTCCTCAGTGAGAGTCTTCTGGGCCTGCATCTCCGCTCTCATTTGTGCTTTGAGAAGAATGCTGACCATTCGCGCGATCATCTCCTCCAGAAGAACTTGTCTCCATTCGGCGTTTCTGAGGAATGATCTCACTTTGCCCAAATAGCGCACATTTATACCTATTGTTTGTATTGACGTTATAACGGAGAGAAGCAAGAGAATGGGCTAAAAATGAGGCACAACGAGTGAAGAGAGCGATGAAAAGGAGCACGAAGAGAAAAATACCTTGCCGATGAAGGTTTGAATTTAAGTCACGAATGTTGGTTTTGGAAACGGGCTGTTGATCTAACCAACTCGAGAAAGACGGAATAATGACTCCGATGAGACGGTGGTAAGCTTCAGTAACCTCCGCACTATTTACCTCTTTCTGGTGTCTTCCAAAGTTGCTAAACGCATCAGAACTGAGCGGCTGTTTGTTTCCTTTCACAAGCTCTGGTCGTAACAACCGAAAGAGATATGCACTTTTTAATCTATTTTTACCACAGGTCAGAGGAGAGAGAAAGAGAGGGAGCGAGTGAGTGTAAGAGCGAGAGTGAGGAGAAAAGGAAGAGAGAATGGTACCCAGCAAGTGGTGGCTCTGGAGGAAAAACTCGTGCAAAATCTTTTTCCAAGGAGTTAAAACTTATCGGCAGGAGAAAAGAGGTGAAGGAGAAAGAGAAAGAACAAGAACAAGAAGAACGAGAACGAGAACAAGAACGAGAACGAGAACGAGAACGAGAACGAGAACGAGAACGAGAACGAGAACGAGAACGAGAACGAGAACGAGAACGAGAACGAGAACGAGAACGAGAACGAGAACGAGAATAAGGAATGAGATAACTGAAGTAAGTCATACCAACAACGTAGTATCTGTTGTCTGTTCCTCGATGGCCTTCAATGTCACAAGGAAAGAATAGATTTCGATACGTGCGAAAGCCCGCCATATGTTCCTTCAAGTTCAATTGCTGGCCAATAAACTTCATCTTTGATGCAAAGGACACGTCACTGTTATGCACCGTTCTGCCGCTATCTCCGCTTCCATAGATCATGGTCTCATCTCCTGGTAAACAAAGGCGTTATTAGGAGATGAATAAACAAGACGCAGATGGAGATGAAAAGACAAAAGAATACCAATTGGAAGTTTGGACAGGGCAATGAGACGGAATCCACGATAGTCCACCAACGCCATCAAAGGAAAGCACTAAATGAGGAAATGTAAGTTTTTCTCACCGTTAGCACATTCTTCAGTTTAGATACACACCACTCCTTTGGCTCTTACTGAATACATGCTGGTGTAAAAAGGATGATAAAATGTAATGAGACAACAGAGCGACAACAAAAAAAGAGGTTGGGAAGGAGAAGCAGAAAAGAGAAAGAAAGAAATAAAAACGTTGTTTTGGTTTACTTGATTAGTCCTTTGAGTTCGTGGCCAGCTGCTTTCATGGCATTATCATCACCACCATAAATATTCTGCCAGTCTTTCAATAGAAACGAGAAGCAACAACAGAAGTTTTAAAAAAAAAACAATGGTGATCAGACGAGAAACGAAGGAAGAAACGGTCATAAGAAGAGAACCATGGTGATGAGAAAACAGAAAAGAGAAAAAGAGAACAATAGAACGCGGAAGAGGAGAGATAAATGATACCAAGAGCATACTTGAAGAGGATGCCGTGGTACAAAAACTTTTGCCCGCCAGCCTGTCCCCCGATGGAGGGGGTCGGCCGAATGGTCTTCTCTTTGTCCCCCAAGAACGTCTCCGCTATGATCAACTTTCCATATCTTCATCCATTTCATATTTCAATATAACAAAACTCAAAAAAGAAAAAAATAAAGAAAAAAAGAAAGAAAAAAAGAAAGAAAAAAAGAAAGAAAAAGAAAAAAAGAAAGAAAAAGAAAAAAGAAAAGAAAAAAGAAATGAAAGAAAGCAAAGAAAAAGAAAACAAGATAGAGGAGGAACCTCTTTGCAGTGGTCTCAAAGTCATGGGCAAGGCTTCGCAGTTGCTCATGCTTGAGAAGGAAGCTCTCCGCGTTGTCCTCCGGCATGTCCAATATCCGTTGAAACCGTTCGTTCCAGTTTTTGTCCAACCCACCGCCGCAACCGGAGGAAGCATTACCGTTAAATTTTTTCTGTTTTTTCTGTGTTTTTTTGAAGAAAGAGAGAGAGAGAGAAAGTGAGCGAAAAAGAAGATGAAAAAATATATAAAGTGTTTTTGTTTTGTTTTACCACATTTGTTCCTGAAGGAGCAGAAGAAGCGGAGGAGGAGGAACAAGTTTCGTGTTGTAAACTATCAAGGGTGAAATAGGAGATTTCTTCCGTTATTTGCACCGGTGTTTCTTCCTCTTCCTCTTCCTCTTGTTGTCGTGTGTTGTTGTTGCTGGTGCTGGTGCTGTTGCAAAGAGAGTAGACGTCCTCGTAGGCCGGCTCCATTCCTCCAGCCTCTAATCGTTTTGTCGCTTTTCTTTGTCGGTACGATTAATCGACCATTATCGAAAATTTACCCTTCCGTTTTACGATTTATCGATCTTTCCGATATATTGCTAATCATTGAAATATTAATCCGGATTTTCGCAGAACAAAAAGTAAAAGATTGTCGACGAATATGGTTGGTTCATGACGACACGGCGATTTTAAAATAAAAAGAGAAGTAGCAGAAAAGAAAGAAGAGGAAGTGCAGCTGTGAGGAGGAGAGAGGAGGCCACCTTTTCTTTCTTTTTTTTTTTTTGGACCTTTTAAAAACCACTCAACAAAAAAGGGGGGGAGATGCAAGATCCGTTTTACGTTGTTAAGGAGTACGTAGTGTATATTTATTTATTTTTTCGTTGTAAACAAGGTCTACTACGGATAGCTTTTTTTTTTTCTCATCTTTCGAGTCGATCGATCGCGTGATTGAAAAAAAAAGGGAAGTGCAACAGTCTGTGAATGGAGCAAAGACTCTGTTTGCGCGTTGGGAGGAGCTGTTGGAGCACTCGAATACCGCTCAAGATGAGGAGTTCAAGTTTACGGGGACAGAGCTGAAGACCGTCATCCGCAGCATAGAATGGGACCTCCAAGATCTTGAAGAAACCATTCATATCCTCTCTTTCTTTATTCTCCTTTGAGTTTCGTCTCTCTCTGTCTCTCTCTCTCTCTCTCTCTTGTGCCCTTCTCTTTCTCATTTCTTTGCTTCTTTCTATTCTTTCTCCTTTTACTCCTCTGCTTCTATAGTTTTGTCTTCTCTTACTCTTTTTCTTCTCCCTTCTCTCTCTCTCTCTCTCTCTCTCTCTCTCTCTCTCTTCCTTAACCACAAGCCACGCATCGTGCAAAACAACAGAGCCAAGTTTCAGATTGAAGAGGCAGAGGTTGCCACTCGCCAGGCCTTTGTGCAGGAAGTGAAGAACACCATAGCCAACATGAAGACCAAAATGAACAGCGCTCAAACTCAAGCCAAAATGGAACGCGACAAACGAAAGGTCTAATCTCGTTCTCGTTTTCTCCCTGTTATTTGTTCTTCTGCTCCTCTGCTTCTCTCTCCTTTTCTCGTTCTCTTATGTTGTGCTGTTCTATTCTTTGCTCTCCCTATACTGCCTGTTGCTTACTTAACAACTTGAAGGTGGTGGAGCACTCCACAAAACCAAGCAGAGGAAAGGAACGCAACCAACGGTCGATGCTGGAGGATGCCATTCACCAAGAAAACGAGAACTTTTTCCAACAACAACGACTGCAACAAATGGTTCCCCTTCTTTCCATATTCTTCTTCTTATCGACTCTTTGCCACAACTCTGTCCTACCTCGTTTCTTACTCTATTTCTCTTTTGCTTTACTTCCTGTTCTTTTATTAGCGATTGAGAGAAGAGGAAGATATGGAGTTGGATGAGTTGCATGCGGGCGTGGAGAAGCTGGAAGAGATCGGCATCACCATCAACGATGAGCTTACCGCGCAAGAGAGCTTGATCAAACGGTTGGGCGACGAGGTGGACAACACCAACAGCAAGATCCTCTTCGGCATCAAGAAGCTCAGCACTCTTATTGACCAATCCAGCGGTTCGTCAGCCTTGTGCCCTGTTCTTTCTTTCTTGTCGTCTCCCCGTCTCTCGGTTTCTTCTAACAACCTTTTGCTTTTGCTTCTGAACACAGATCGGACGTCCTGGTTGATCATCTTTGTGTTGATGGTGCTGTTGGTGCTGTTGCTCATTGCTGTCATCTACCTTTAAAAACCCTTTTTTTTTTTACTATTATTATTATTTGCCTTTTTCTCTTTGCTTTTTCCAGATTCTTTTATGTAGAAAAATATTTGTTTATCTTCTTTTCTTCTTTAAAGTTCTTCTGCTTTTATTTCTTCTTGTTCTTCTTTCTTCTTGTTCTTGTTCTTCTTCTTCTTGTTCTTCTTGTTCTTCTTCCTCTTCTTCTTCTTCTTCTTCTTCTTCTTCTTCTTCTTCTTCTTCTTGTTCTTCTTCTTGTTCTTCTTCTTTCTTCTTGTTGTTGTTCTTCTTCTTTCTTCTTGTTCTTTCTCCAGCTGCAACTAACCTTTAAGAAAAATCCGATTAGTAAAAAGACGATCTTGAAAAAAAAAAAATAAATAGAGGAACTTGTTTGATGATCTAAAAGGTGTTTTTGGCTTTACAAAGGTTTGTTTTATGTTCCGTTGGCAAGGGAGGAAAAAAAGAAGAAAAGATCCATCCGTCCGATGAAAACAAAGCAGGAATTTTTTGTTAAGGCTACATCACTTTCTGTTGATGTCTTTCATCTTCTTGCTGACCTCTTCGGTAAAGTTCTTGAAGAACTCGGACCCAAACTGGGAGAAGTAGCTAGAGTTGGTGTCCAGCCTTCGCCGCAGCTCCTGCTGCTTCTCTGCCAGGGGAGTGTCCTCCAGCCTGCGCTTGCCCTGCTCCACCGCGCTCTTCACCTTTTGGTTGGTCCGCACGACGAAGCGCTGGAACCAGCGGCTGTTGGAGAGGCCCTCCACAAAGACTTGGTTGGCCCAATAGTTCAACAGACGGTGCCACAGACTCATTGCGCTGTTACTTTCAAGTTTCCCCCTTCGGATAGGGCGAGCCTTCTTCTTTTCTTCTTTTTTTTTTGTTTCTTTCTTCTTCGAATTATTGTTTTTGTCGACAAGCAGTGATGTCATTTTTCTCCGATTTCTCCGAAACAATTCTTCACCGCTCGATGTCGACACGAGCGGCTGACATAAGCAGTTACCTATTTTATCATATGTTTTCCTATTTTAGAGAACGTAATACATGGCCAAAGATTAAAAAAGATTCTGCAATGAATAATTGTCGACCACCAGTGTTACGGGGAGCGCAAGAGAGAGCAAACAACAACACACACAACACGCAGGATGCAAGCAAGCAGGAGCAGGGGCGGCGATCTCACCACCGACTTTAAGGCGGTCATCGCCAAGACCTACAAGGACCAGGCCATCTTCTTCCTCAACGCCTTCTGGCCCGAGCTCGGCGCCGCCGAGGCCGAGAACGTCTGGAAGTACGAGCACAAGTTCGAGGAGCTCGACCTGGAGAAGAAGAAAGAGGGCAACGACCTGGACGAGTTCAACGCCCACAGGTTCCTCGAGTTCTGGGGGGAGACCAAGACCGTGGTGGCCCTGCGCGAGCTGCTCAGCGAGCTCCGCCTGGACAGGAAGAAGCGCATGAGCCTGGTGGAGTACCTGCTCGTCAAGTACAACCAGTCCGTGCAGGAGCTCCTCTCCCGCCCCCAATTGGAGGGCGGCGCCCTGGTGGTCAGCGAGGAGATGCTGAAGGCCCAGGCCGCCCTGGAGGCCGTCAACCAGGAGATCCAAAAGATTGAGAGCCGCAAGGAGGAGCTGGAGGCTGCCTCTGCCGGCAGCGGGGTCAAGGCCATGCAGGCCAAGAACGAGCTGGCCCAGCTGCTCACTCAGGACAACACCGCCCTGAACCGTGCCTTGCTTACGGCCGAGGCTGCCCTGAGGAAGGCCGGAGGCAGGCCTGGCCCGCCTGGCGCCATCTGGTGGATGGGCAGGGAGCTGGAGGAGATGAAGAAGTACAAGCCCCAGTCCAAGGGTGGCGTTGCTCGCAAGTAGGCCATAACTCCTTTCATCTATTTTTTTTCCTTTTCTTTTCTCCCTTTCTGTGTTTTCTTCCTCCCTTTGCACGTTGGGAAAATGTGTTTTGATGTAACAACAATTGATTGGTAGTCCTCTTGGGTCCCTTGCTGTCTCGATTCTCTCTCCTCTCATCTTATGACTTGCGTTCTTCTCTCTTCATCGTTCTCCTGTGCAGCAATCCTGCACTACCACTGGAGAAATGCATGTCAACGGCTGCTCCGTTGCGTCGACAAATAAAAGAGAAAAGCAAAAGAAAGAAAGAAAAGTCGGAGCCCTTGCCTTGCCTTGCCTTGCTGCCGTCAAGCCCTCTCACAAACCAAAAAAAAAAAAACTTTTCCACAGAAAGGAACCGAAAGGAAGGAAGCAGTGGTGGGTGGCCAAGTGACAAAAGAGAGAAAAACAAGCATGAGCAGCGCAACGAGAAGCAAAGGCCTGGTGAACAAGCCAGGGCAGAACAATTGCTTCCTGAACGTGTGCATACAAGCGCTCTGGCATTTGGACTCCTTTCGAGCCAAGTTTGTCAACGAGGGATCTCACGTCCATCGTGGCTCTTCTTGTATCTACTGCGCCTTAAAGGTTCATTTTTTCCCTCATTTTTTTTAAAAAAAACTTTTCTTTTTTTCTTTATTTTATTTTATTTTATTTTATTTTATTTTATTTTATTTTATTTTATTTTATTTTATTTTATTTTATTACCCAGCACTTTCAAGTTTTTCCAAAATACTTTTTTTCCCACTTGTTCTATGTGAGAAAATATGGATAAACCCAGAAATTCGGAAAAACTTGATTGTGCATGGTAATATTCTCTTTTTTATTTATATTTTTCTAATTTTTTTTCTTTGCAGCAACTTTTTAAAGAATATCAATTTAGCGAGAGCGAGACGCTGCCACCGACCGCCTTGCGAACCTGCTTGGCTATTCTCTATCAGGAGGAAGACCGTTTTCGTTTGGGTGACCTTGACGACGCGGCTGAAGCTTTGGTTCTTATTTCTCTCTTCTTCTTTTTCTCCTCCTTCTCCTTTTTCTTCTTGTTCTTATTATTATTCTTCTTCTTCTTGTTCTTCTTCTTTGCTTCTCTTTTTCTCTCGTTCTTCTCTTTTTCTCTCGTTCTTCTCTTTTGTTTACTCTTCACCTTCATAACAAACTACTGATACGTACAAACATACAGGAGGCCATATTAACATGTCTCAACAAAGTATATTTGATAAACGGACAGTCGAAAATAGACGAATACAATCCGGAGAGTATCTCCAACAAAGTGTTTGGTATTCCCATTCTGGAAAGGGTTTGCATTCCTACTTCCCTCCCCTCTCTCTCTCCCTCTCTCTCTCTCTCTCTCTCTCTCTGTCTCATGAACGACGCAAAAACTATTACATAGATCCAATGCAAAAAGTGTGACGCAGTCTCCCAGCCATATGGTTCCGATTTGTTTATCTACTATGCCTATGTCACTGAAGTCATGTACGTTTTTCCGTTTCATTTTTAAAACATCTAACTCACGTGTTATGATTTTCCCATTTGGTTTCAAAGTTCTGGAAGTAAGAGATATCCATCTCTCTCTTTCGATCGATTGTTGAAACGGCTAAGTAGCGAAGAGCGCAAAAGTTGTCCAAATGAGGTTTGTTTTTCTCGCTCTCCTTTTACCACCCCCCAAAACAAACAAAAAGCTGTTAACATTTTCTTACTTACTTCAAGGAAAGTGGACTCTGCAAAGAAAAGAAATGTCCCGTCTACAAATACCTTCTCCAACAACCCGAAGTCTTTGCCATCGGCTTAGTCTGGGTCACTCCCAATCCAACCGTCCAAGAAATCACCGACATGCTCTCTCTCATCGATGCTCGCATCCGGCTCAGTAACATCTTTGAGGGAGTGCCCGTTCAATTCACCTATGCTCTTCGTGGAATGGTATGTTACTATGGAATGCACTACGACTGTTACTTTTACAGCGCTCAACGGAGGAAATGGATGGTCTTTGATGACACAGTGGTGAAGGAGGTAGGAGACACGTGGGAGGCGCTGACGCAGCGTTGCAGGAGGGGTCATTTCCATCCGTCGGTATTGTTTTACGAGCGAGTGGAGAAGAACGAGAAGCCGTTGCCTTCTCAGATTTGTGGCGACAAAGATGCTTCTTCCCTCATCAAGAAAGCCAAAAAACGAGCGCAGCAGAATACAACACAGAAAGTCGTTGAATCTTCCCCTAAGTATCCTTCTTTTGCATCTTCTTCTTCTTCTTCCATGCCAACGATTCTTCCATCTGCTCAAACAACGGTTTCACACTCTTCGCCTGTTCTATCGCAACAGCCAACTCCTATAATGCCTCATTATAACAACCATCCTCATCTTCAACAACACTATAACAATAATGGAGGAGCAATGTATTCACTGATGATGCAGCCTCCACGTTCTTATCAGCAACTATTGCACGCTGCCTATGCTCCTTATGTGCTTCAACAAGCACCACCTTCGTCTTATTTTAATAACGTTTCTACTTCTTCTTCGTCTCCTTCTACTCCTCACTATGCTTATCCTTATTCTTCTTTCCCTGCAAATGACAACAACAACAACAGCAGCAGCGACTCTCCAACAGAAAAGCAACTCCAACAACAACGAGAAGAGGAAGCACGAAAAGCAGAAGAGGAAAAACAACAACTGGAATTACAACGAGAAAAAGAAGACAGAGAACGAGCAGAAGAAGAAGCGAGAAAGAAAGAAGAGAACGCTCGTCAACAACAACAAAATCTATTAGATTGGGAGTCGGATTTGGCCCACGATCCTGAACTTGCTGGACTTCAACTTGTTGATCTTCCTTTAGAACCTTTTCCCTCTTCTCCCTCGTTTTCTTCTTCATCTTCTTTCATTCCTTCTAAAGATGATGATACTTCTATGCATCTCTTTGCCGAGTTTCCTTCCGTTCCAACGAAAGAGCCGAGCGTCATCGCAGCCTTTCTTTCGTCTCAACGCAGCAACGCCCCTTCCTATCCTTCCACCTTTTCTTCTTCAAAGACAACCAAACCAACCAAAGATGATCAAGACGTTCCTTCGATGATTCATCATTTTGCTTCGTTGAATGTCGATTCTTATTCGTCTTCCTCCAAAAGTTCTTTGGATTCGTCTTCCCCATCCGCTTTGCTGGAAAAAGAACCGCGCGCTCAACCTGTGAGCTACTCCAATCTTGGTCGTCTGATGAACTCGTCTTCCTCGTCTTCTCACAATCGACGTTCTACATCGTCTTCTTCAACGACAAAAACATCAAACGCTGTTTCATCATCTTCCACTTCTTCTTATGCAGCAAAAACGAACCACATCAACCCCACAAAACCAAAGTCCAGTTTTTCTAATCTCAGCTCTCTTCTTTCAGCTCCTTAACTCTTCATTGCTTTTTTTTGTTCAATTGTTTGTTGTAAAAAATTCAAAAACTACAATAAAGAGAATAAAGTTGTTTTTTTTTTTCAAGAGGAAGCAAGTATTCTCTGTCTTTGCTTTTGGCTTTTGAGGAGAGAAGCCAGTGCAGACTCCAGCGCCGCCATCCATTCTTGCTTCTTGCTTCCTGTCTCCACCGATAAAGTATATTTGTTTTTAAATGTCTGTATGGAAAAAGTTGGCTCCGTTCCTTTTTTTTTGTTTATAGTTTTAGTTATAAGAAGTTTAATAAAGAAGCGATGAGGAAAAGAATAGAGGAAGAAGAACAACGACAAGAAAGAAAGAAAGAAAGAAAGAAAGAAAGAAAGAAAGAAAGAAAGAAAGAAAGAAAGAAAGAAAGAAAGAAAGAAAGAAAGAAAGAAAGAAAGAAAGAAAAGAAAGAAAGAAATACCGATATTGGCCATAGAAGAGATTTTGCGACAACAGAGCAAAGGCTCCATGGCGACCAGCTTAAGGAGCATCTTGTTGTGCGGCCCTTCCCTCTTCTTTTTCATCGGTTTCGCCAGCAAGAGCAAGTTGTTGAATAAAAATAACGTACAATCTAAATAAAATAAATCATTACTAACGAAAAGGATAACAACAGAGAGAGAGAGAGAGAAAGAGAGAGAGAGAACAGGCACAAACCTTCCACTTTGCGTCCACTGCGAAGCTTGACGGCGCCCTCTTTCAGGAACCGTCGATTCTGGTCATTCACCAGTATCTTTCCCTGTGGAGCTCTCTTCCTTCCTCCCACAATTCTCTCCTCCAAATCGCTGAGATAATCCAAATTCTCGGCCTCTCTCTTCTGCTCGTTAACAAACTCGGTGTTCTCTTTGAGGAGGGAGGCGGCCTGTTGCAGCTGTTGAAACTTGAAGGTGTCTCGCACGGTCTTTCGGCGGAGGTCCTCGATGAGCATGGTGTAACGGGGGAGGCGTTGCACGGGCATGATGAGGAAAGAGTTGAGGTCTTGGAAGCCGCATTCTGGCTTCTTCTCCATTTTCTATTGGTGTTGTTTGTTTAGCACCAAATGACAGAGAGAGAGAGAGAGAGAGAGAGAGAACGAAAAAGTAAAGAAATAAGAAAAATAAAACAAGAAGTTCAAGAACAAACTTTGATGAATTCTGCAAAAGACGGATTGGCTCGCATGCACTCTTGCAGCGTTTCAAGCGCGTTGTTGTAATTATTTACGTATTCTCGGTAAATTATGAAAAAGTCCGTCTGTTTTGTTTGTTTTTCAAAGCCACATTCAGAATAACGAAAGAGGAAAGAGGAACGAATAATAGGAGACCTTTTCTAGAAATATCTCGGCCAAACCTCTTTCTGCAAACAGTTCCCAATCACGAACACGCTTTTGCACAAAGCCGAAAAACTTTTGGTGTTGGTGGTAGAGAACTTCTACGACCGAGAAAATGGCGTCCACACTTTCTTTTGGCAGCAGCTCAGCGTTGAGTAAAGGCCTAAGAAAAGTCTTTTATTTCGATGGGTGAGGTTAAAGTTAGTGTTCAGGTCGTCTCTGTTAAAAAGAGGGAGTTACTTACGTTGACAATGATTCCAAGAGAACGCACATAGCTTTCTTCAGTGGTAACCACTTCGTTGGCAATCAACAACTGCTTTCGTACTAAAAACAAAAAATAAAAATAAATAATATGAGAAAGAGAGAATGACGAAAGTTAAAACTTAAACGAATAACGTACATAATCGAGCTCTGTGCCTTCGTATGCATGCTTGGCAGAGCAGTATCTTTTTGATTAAGCCTTTGGCCTCCACGTTTCTAGCCTCAAACCAAGGGTTAGCTTCTTGAGTGGTTTCTTCACCGTGATTGCTAGTGTCGATTTTGGATTCGCTTCGGTCGCTCGGTTCTTTTTCTTCTTCTTCTGTCGGTTCCACCTTTGCTTTGTTATTTGGGCTTTCCACTTCTAGTTGTGGTGCTTCTTTCTCGTGTTTTTCTTGTGGTTGTTCTTCGTTGTTCTTCACTTCTGCTGCTAGCTGCTCTTCCTTGTTCTCATCTCCATCTGTTTGGTGGTCTGTTTCCATTTCTTTTTCTTCTTCGACGATTACCTCTGTTCCTTCTTTCTCATTTGCTTTCTTGCTTTCTTGGTCTTCCACGGTTTCTTTTTCCTTCTCTTTCTCTATTCCTTTCTCTTCCTGTTCCAGAAGAAGAGCTTCCTGCCATTTGGCATCCCAATACTGACTCATGCGCTCCATCTCTATCTGCCACAACCGTTCATAGGTTGACTGGTCGATGATAAAATCCTCATTCTCGTATCCATTCTCGTTCTCATTTTCGTCATAATACTCCTGAATTTCTCCTTGATAGAATTCGCCTTCTGCCATCATCGCTGCTGCCCATTCTTCAGTGGAAAGATTTTGCCATGCTTCACTTTCTTCTTCATTGTGATATCCTTCGCTCTCTCCGTGTTGTTCTTGTTCTTCGTTTTGAGTTTGGGTTTGAGGTTGTTGTTCTTGTTCGAGTGGTTGTTGTCCGATCGCCGCTTCTGCAGCAGATAACTCTGCTCCTGTTTTTTGTTCGGCAGTATTTTCTGTTTCAGTGTCAGTTGTACGTTCATCTTCTTGTTTTTCCTTCTTTTCTACTGTTGCTTCATCAGAAACTTGACTTTGTGGTTCTTTCCCCTCGTCTCCGTCTCTATCTCCTTTTTGCACTTTTCCGTGATTCTGTATTTCGGTTTCTTCAGCCTCGTCAACAGTAATAATGTCTATAGGAATCGTTTCTTCCTCTTTTTCCTTCACTTTAGCTTCTTTCTCTTTCTGTGTCTCTTTCTCCTTGTGTTCCTTTTTCTTTTTCTTGCTCGTCTTTGAACTTGTCTCATGCTTAGTCGTTCGTTCCTTCTTATCTTCTTTTTCCAAAAGTTGCAACGACTCTACAGAAGCCACCAATTGTTGTTCTTTGCTCTCGATTTCCGCTCTAAGTTTTCTCACTTCCGCTTTCGACTTTTCCATTTCGACCATCAAAGATCGTACTATGTTTTCTTGTTGGAGTAATTCGCGATTGTCCTCCTCATCTACATCGCCTTCGGTTGATTTTTCGGCATCACCCTCATCATCTTCCTCTTCTTCGCTTTGCACTCTTTTTCTGTTGTCATGCTCGTTTTGAGGCAATAAGCACAAACGAACGGCGGAATGACCCAATGGAGATGTTTTAGAGGTCAAGTTCTGATGCTGCCAATTACTGTTAGAAGTGTCATCCTCTTCTGTATTGTTTAAAAAGCATAAATGAATACTGAAAGATGCAGAAGAATTGAAAAAATAACAAAGAAAGACACCGCACCTTGGAAGAGCCAAGGCCGTTTTAGCAAATGGAGACTGCCATCAAGGCCACGGTATACCACATGAAGCTCTGCTGTTTTAGCTGATCCTCCATAATAATATCCTTTCGGCTCCCCAATGGCTGCCAAAGGAGCTCCCGCCTCTTTCGTAAGGTTGACATGTTGCCAATCTTCGTTTTCGCTTTCTTCTTCGGTTTCTCTTCGTACAAAGCTTCTGAAAAGTTCATGAATGTGGTGGTCTTCTCCAACGTAGACCAACCGTCGAGATGTCATCATCTTATCGTTATTACTTGAAGAAAGCAGAGATGAAGAGATCACCATGTTTGTTGTCGTAGTCTCCATCATAGGAGTCAAGGTTTCCTCCAACTTCTTTCGTAGTTGTTCTTCGTGGTCAGAGGGAGAAAGAATAAGAGGCGCTTCGTAAAGAAATCCATTGCTAACGGCACGAGACACGTTCTCCATTTTGATCAACGGAGTGCATTGTGTGGCAGCAGAATAATCATCCGCTGATATACAGAAAGTGTAGAATGAACGATCTTCTCCTCTGAATATTACTTGTGGCGTGAAGAGTTCCGTTGCGTTCCTGTTGCAGCAAAGAGAACTCGGCCGCAAGAACACAAGGGGATCTCCTAATGCTTTCGGAATGCTCTTTTGTGGCTGTTGGGGTTGTTGCACTTTCACGTTATCTTTTGCTGCTTTTTCTATTGTTCCTTCCGCTTCTTCTTGTGTTGAGCCTTCGTTTTCTTTTTTGGTTCGTTTTCTTTGCTGTTGCAACTGGTCCAAGTACTTCATTTCGTTGTTTAGTGCCATGCGTTGGCCGACAAGTTCTGCTCCCACTTTTCGCAGTTGTCTGCTCAGTTGTTCCAGTTCCGCCTTTTAAACAGAAACAAAAACGGAGTAATAAGTACGTTTGAACAGAAACGACGAGAAGCACAACAATATGAGAGGAAGAAGAAGAAGAAAGTAGAAGAGAAACGAACTCGTTGAAGCTTAATAGTGTGTTGAGCATGAAGGGCAGGAGACATGCAACATTGTTCCGTTGTTCTCCGCAACCACACTGATGTTGTTGCTGTCGCCGAAGGATCAACATTGGCTTCACCATCGTTGTAGTGAGTCTTGGTAACTCTGACGAGGTTACTTTGTGCTCTCCTCTTGCTCTCTTCCTCCTTCTGTCGTTCTCGTTCTTGTTGTCGTTCTGGCAAATGCGGTGAGCGAAGGTTTCGTTCGCTTCTTGAATGAGGAGAGACTCGGAGAAGAGAAGAAGAAGAAGAAGAAGAAGAAGAAGAAGAAGAAGAAGAAGAAGAACAAGGCGGATTGGCTTGAAGCTGAAGGAAAGAGCGTCGATATCCGATTCGGGGAGAGGAATGCGGCTCCTCTCCCTTTTCTTGGTTACAAGAGGGAGAGGAGGAGGAAGAAGACGAAGGAGAAGCAGCAGCAGCAGCAGCAGCAGCAGAAGAAGAAGAAGAAGAAGAAGAAGAAGAAGAAGAAGAAGAAGAAGAAGAAGAAGAAGAAGAAGAAGAAGAAGAAGAAGAAGAAGTAGTAGAAGTAGAAACAGGAGAAGAGGTAAAAGGGCGATAAAGCGAGACGGGTCGTGCTTGCTTCAGAAAAGCATTCTTCAAAGTGGAGGCGCTGCCGAGCCATGTCGCTTTCTTCTCTCTCTGCTTTTTGTCCTGCTGCTGCTTGTGGGACTTTCTTTTGGCATGGCTGGCGGAGGGCCATGGCGCACACCTCGCCAACTCTGGGGAGCTGTCTGGCGAAGCGTCAGCAGCACCGCTAGCCTCCGATGCGGCAGCCGTAGGAGCAGGAGAAGAATTAGTTGCCATATTCATAATCTTCTCTTCCAATCCAGCAGCAGGATGGACTTCACCAAAGTTTGGTGGAAAGAAAAAAGAGTAAGCAAATGGTGGATGGAACAAGAAAAGAGAGAGAGAGAGAGAGAGAGAGAGAACGGGAAAAAAAACCTGTGGTCGACCAGTCCGCTGCGTTTTGTTGCTTTAATACTTTCTTCGTCTAAATATATTTTTCTTCAAGGCATTTTTGTCGACATATCCGACCAATCATCAATCATAAATGGAAGATCCCCAAATTCGAAGTTCAGATGTCTGATTTCGTATTGGTTGCCTAGTTTGGTTTTTGTCGATAATTATTGCGATGAATCGTCCTGAGACAAATTTGAAAGCAAACACACAAAGAGAGAGATGAAGAAGAAGGGCAAGAACAAGGCCGCTTTGCCGAGGCAACCCTTGCTCACCGCGGAGGAGGTCGGCCGGTTGATAGCCGAGAGGCTCGCCCTCTGCTACTTTGACAAAGAGGAACAGCTGCGGTGGCAGCAACTTTACAGCAAATTTTTGTCTTCGGCCGTTCCAACCAAAGGTTCCACTCACTACTTGGTTTTTGTTATTGTTTGATCAAAGCTGATTTTTGTTGCTTCTCCTCTTCCTTCTCTTCCTCCTCTTTCTTCTCGTTTTGTTTCGAAACAACAAAGTTTTTGAGTGGCTAAACGCTCAACATAGCCAGAAGCAAAACGTCTTTGCTCGCCACTTCTTTGACCCGTTGCATCTCCGCCAGAGAGAGGCTCTTCCCTTTGGCGAGAACTATTCCGTTCTTCTCTCTCCTCTTGCTTCTTCTTGTCCTTCATGTACTTGTTCCACTCCTTCTTGTTATTCAAGTTCTTCTTCTTCTTCTTCTTCTTCTTGTTCTTCTTCTTCTTCTTCTTCTTCTTCTTCTTCTTCTTCTTCTTCTTCTTCTTCTTCTTCTTCATCATTAGAAAGTACAGCAGCAAGAGCTGTTGTTGCTTCTGTGTGGTTCTATCAACACTTGGAAGAAGAACACAAAGAAAATGATGAAGAGAGAAGCTCATCGCTGCGTCGTTTGCTTCAACCGTTCAACGATGAAGGCAAGGATGAAACACAATACCATAACCTCTTTGCAACGACGAGACTTCCTCGTCGAGAGCTCGATGTTCTTCATCATCACCACAAGGCAGAAGAGAAGAAAGCAAAGAAAGGGCATGCAGTTGCAGTCATGTGCCGAGGTCGAATGTTTGTGTTGAAGGTTCCTCGAATGGACATTGATAGACGGATTGAAGAGCAACTACATGTGATTGAAAAGGTGGAAGCTGTCTTACATCGGATTACTGCTTCTTCGCATCAAGACAAGAACAGAACTGCTAGCAAATACGAAACAACGATGATGGGATATCTCACTTGTGCGGAAAGAGACGAGGCGGCTGCTGTAAGAGAAGAACTGGAGAAAGAAGAGACCAACCGACGATCGCTGTTGCGGATTCAAAAAGCTCTTTTCGTAGTTTGCTTGGATCAACACAACGAAAATGAAGGCAAGGAAAAAGAAGTGAATGAGAAGGAGAAACTATGGTGGTATCGAAAAACTTGCAATTATATCCCTTCAGTGGAAGAAACAGTTTGCAATAGATGGTTCGAGAAGGCGTTGCAAATTGTAGTGACCAGGGGACCTAATATCGGAGGCCACTGTCAAGGCAGTTTTACTGTTCGGATCGCTCTTCATGTAGAGCACGCTGCGTTGGATTCTGGTTTAGCGTCTCTCTTCTCTTTCTCTCTCTCTGTACTTGATGGTAGTCCTCCACTAACCCTCTTCCTTACAAATAGGCGTTGTACACAAGTTTGCCTCTTACCTCTACGCCTACATCGATAAATTGCATCACCACCAGTCTCTCATCGCCGCTTCAGCAAACACAACACTAATGACAACAAATGAAGATGATGCAAACGTCAATGAACTGAATTGGACAGTTTCGAAGTATATTTTGGAGCACTTGAGAAAAGTGCGTCAAGAATGTCTTCAACACATGGAACAAGCCAAAAGTTTCACTTGTGAGTTTAGCATTAGAAACCTTGACAGAAACTTCTTCAAGCAAAAGGGCTACAGTCCCGATGCATGCTTTCAAATTGGTTAGCTTTCTTTTCTTGCATTCATTTGTTTTTCTTTGTGTTCTTTCTTACTCTCTCTCTCTCTCTCTCTCTCTCTCTCTCTCTCTCTCTCTTGTTCTCAAAGCATTACAAATGGCATATAACGACTATAGCGAAGATAAGAAGTTGATAACTTCAAACGTAGAAACAATTGATGCTCGCCACTTTCAAGGCGCTCGTCTAATCCTCGTCGACACAGCCACTCCTCAACTTTGTCAGTTCATGCACTTTTACAACAACAACATCCGTGAAACGAACGATCGCAACAACGGAGAAGAAGCTCAAACGGAGGAGAAGAAACGGATAATGAAACAACTCTTCGCAAAAGCAGTTGAAGCTCACCAACAGCTCATCCGGGAGACAGCAACCTCCGGCAAGGAAACTTACCTTCACCTCTTCTTTCTTAGCAACGAACCTCAAGTAGTTTCCATCACACAACAAGTAGAAAACGAAAAAGAAGAAGAAGAAGAAGGCCTCACCGACCACAAACTTTACGAACGGTTGTTCGATCAAAAATTGGCGAGCTCGAATCTTGGGAATGATGCGGGCGTGGACTTTGTGTTCAGCGGAGTGCCGCCGGAGGGATCGCCGGATGTGATAGGCTACATGCTGAGGGACCATGATATCATGGTCACGTTCACCACGAGAAGGCCTTCCGCCGCCGGAGATGGGACATCGCAAAGATGGCAAACTTGCCTGGCCTCTGCCCTTTCTTTGGTGCGAGAGCTGTTGTCTTCGTAGAGAGAGAGAAAAAAAAGTTTCTCATTTCGTGTCGTCATGATATTTCATGTAGGCATTTATTCATTTTCGCTTCGTCATTGTAACATACATTATCACGTCGACACGATATTTTTGTCGGCATTAAAATTCTCACTTTGTCATTTCATGTCGTCCCAAATAAACCCTCGCGAAATTGCGCTTCCCGCCAAAACCGCGACAAAGCAAGAGAAAGAGGTTTTGGCGGGAAAGCAATCTAAATAAAAACAAAAAAAAAATTGGTCGGCAAAAAGAAATAAAAAAAAAAGTGTAGCGGTGGTGGCCACCAACAGGATTGGAAAGCCTTTGCTCATTCTTCTTCTGAGGAGATGATGAACAGCGGTAGTGGTGCTTCTGTGCTTCAGCATCCACAACAACAGCATGGGTCTGTGGAGTATGCAGGAGATGACGATCCTCTCACCCGCAGGCGACACTCTGTGGAGGACAACGGTTTGGGATTTATTTTGTTTATTCATTTTTTTTTTCCTTGTGATTGGCTTTCTTTTTTTTTAAAAAAAAAAGAATGGATGTTTGTGAGCGTCCCTCTTGTTGTTTCTGTCAGTCCGACGATTTGTTGCTTGTTCCTTTTTATTCTGATTTACTTTTGTATGCTTCGGTCGGGCTGACACAAACAAACAAATCAATGTTTTGTTTTCTTTCCTTTCCCTTTTTTTGTTTTTCATCAGTGGACGTTTATGATGAGCATGAAGCTGTCGACACTTCTTCAGCCTACTACACGCTGCTTCACTCCACCTCTTCCTCTTCTGCTGCCTCTGCTTCTGTTGCTACGAATACTTCCGCTGCTGCCTCTTCTTCTTCCTCTTCTGCCTCTTTCGATTCCATTTTTCAACAACAGCAGCAGCAACAACAGAGCGGCTCTGCCTTTCCAACGATGGCAACGCTGCAAGCCTTGCTTCAGCAGCATCAACACCAAGCGACGGTCCCTCTTCCTCTCAGTTTAGAGGACGAGCTCCTCCATTTTTGTAAAGAGCACGGCATTGAGGACATTGCGCGGCATTCTGGTCTCATTCAAAGCGTAAACGATGACGACGGGGAGAGCCCTGTAGTCTTGTCTGACCAAACCGCTGCTGGCATGCCTCTTGGTTTATTTCTCACCTATTTGTCCTCTTCTCGTGCTCTGTTCTCTTCAGTCTTCTCTCCTCTGTCTTCTCGTTCTCCCCTCTTGCCCTCTCTTTGTAATAACTGGAACATTTTTTCAAAATTATGGAATTAAGGTGTGATGGAAGAGTTTGCACCAGAGACACAGTATCAACAGCTGCGACAAGTGGACAACAATAACCTCGACACGGATGAAGAAGCAGAAGTGCCACCACTACAACAAATTGCACAACCGCAACAACTACAACAACAACATCAGTCACCACCTGAAACAAATTCTGTTGCTACTACAGTTCCATCCACCAACGCCACAACGACAAGAAAGAGAAAAAAGTCAGGAGGAGGAGAGGTGAATGCCAACAATAACGGCGAAGCTAATGAAGGCAACAAAGCTCAAAGCTACGTCCCACGAAAACGGAGACGAAAGGCAAAGTTGGGCGAGTTTGCATTGGCTGTTTGTAAAAAAATGGAAGAGAAGGGCGAGACTACGTATGGTTTGCTCGCAGATGAGCTCATCAAGGAGGCCAAAAACCAAGGACAATCCGTCGAAACTGAAGAGGTACATTCTTCTTGCGCGTTTCTTTTCCATCTTTTCTCATCTCTCTTTTTTTTTGTTTTTTGAAACTATAGAAAAACATCAGGCGGCGGTTATACACGGTGTTGAATGTGTTCAGCGCACTTGATATTGTGGCTGAAAGAAAGAAAACGTACAGTTGGCTCGGATTACCAAAGACTACCAGCGTTCAAGATGCACGTTCCGTTGTGGTTCGTGCTTCTTCTCTTTTTTTTTTTTGTCGTGTTATACTTATTTTTGTTTGTATAGACGGAAAGGCAGGAATGCGTTGACCGCATATCTCGAAAAACTGAACATCTAAACGAATTACTAACACAAGTAAACAAAATCATCATTTTCCTCCTCTTTCTCTTTTCCTTTCTCTTTCTCTTTCTTTCGTTGTTTCTCTTTTCTCTTTTCTCTTTCTCTCTCTCTCTCTCTCTCTCTCTCTCGCAGTTCTTCGCGCAACAAAACTAACATTTCATCGAATAAACCATAGTACAACACATTTAAGAACTTATTAGCACGAAACGCGAAACAGGAGGAAGAAAATGCCGAGTCAGGAGGGGTTGATCCCTCACTTGCCGCCTCTGCGCGCATCGCTCTTCCCTTCATCATCGTCAACACGCGAAACACGACGGAGATTGAGTGCGAAATGGCAGAAGATCAGTCCGAGTATTTCTTCAACTTTAGCCTACCCTTTGAGATTCACGATGACACGGAGATATTGCGTCGGGCGGGATTAGACCATCCCCTTGAACCAACCACCTCTGCTGCTTCGTCTTCGTCATCTTCTTCTTCAGAATCCCTTATCCTTTCATCCTCCTCTTCTTCTTCCGCCCCAACTTTGAATGCTGGTTCTTCTGCTTCCTCTTCCTCACCTTCTGCTTCTTCTTCTTCTTCCTCTTCTTCTTCCTCTTCTTCTTCCTCTTCTTCTTTGTCATCTGTTACATCAACATCAAGTAATGATACCGCTTCGCCTGCGCTAACGAGCAAATCTTCATCCTCTTCTGCTGTTCCCACCGACCCGCTTCTTGCTTCGCAAAAGACGGCAACACTCGCCAGCGATGGCCGATAATTCGTTAGAAAAAAAAAAAAGGAACATGACCAACGAATTATGTATTTTTTTTCCCTCTCTCTAACCTTTATTTATGTTGTGGGAGAGTGATCGTTTTTGTGGTTGAGTGCGCCGCCATTCTTCCAGTGATAATCCTCTCGTCACTATTGACTTGGCCTTCTGTAAATCTGCCATTGTCTGTGTGTGTTTGTTTTGCTCATTTGTTATGAATATGCCTTTGGAAAACAAAACAAAGAATGAAGACAGAAAGGAGAAAAGAGAAAAGAGAAAGGACAAAGGACCAAGGAGAAAGAAGAGACACGAAGAAAGGACAAAGGACAAAGGACAAAGGACAAAGGAGAAAGAACCAAGAGACACGAAGAAAGAAGAAAGGAGAGTGGAGAAAGGAGGAGAAAAAGAGAAAAGGAAACAAAAAAGATCAAAACAAGATACCACGGTAGAAGCATGAAGATCTCGGCGAAGAGCAAGCAAAGCGGCCTCTCGACAAACGTTTTCGAGATCAGCACCGCTAAATCCTTCGCTCTAGACAACAAAATAACACCAAAACGTTAAAAAATAAAGATCATGAGAATGAGGAAAGAAAGATGTTAGTTACCTCTTGGGCAAGCTGAAGAAGGTCAACTTCGTCAGCAAGCGGTAGCCTACGCGAATGCACCTTCAATATTGCTTCCCTCGAACATTCATCGGGAAGAGGGACCTCTATGACTTGATCGATTCTGCCGGAACGTAAGAGAGCAGCATCGAGCATGTCTGGACGATTGGTGGCGGCGACCACCAACACGCCTGTCGCGTTCTCCACTCCGTCCATCTCGTTCAACAAGGTGGAGAGGACTCTTTCCTGCACGCCAGAGTCGGTGCTGGCCCCTGCCTCCATTCCACGTTTGCCGACCACTGCATCTATCTCGTCGAAGAAGATGATCGACGGTGTGTTGTGTCTCGCCTGGCGAGAGAATAGAATTGAAGAATATGAAGGATAAACAAAAGGGAAAGAAGGACAGAAGATCAGAATAGAAGAAACAAAAGAATGAAGACAATAAAATACATACCCGTTTAAATATTTCTCGAACAGCAGCTTCGGAATCACCCATAAACGGGGAATACAAAGTGGCTCCGTTGAGAGAGAAAAAGCTAAAGTGACCGCTACAAGCAATGGCCTTAACCAAAGTAGTCTTACAGCATCCCGGTGGTCCGTGCAGAAGGATGCCTCGCGGCGCTTCAATTCCCAATCGTTTGAAAGTTTCGCGGTGGAGAAGAGGCCATTCTACAGATTCTTTTAATTGCTAGAAAGGAGAACCAGTCGTAAGAAAACAAAGAGTTGAGACGTAAAGATTGACAGAAAGAAATGTGCAATGAGTGACAGGAGACCTGTTTTACGCTTTCTAAGCCACCTATATCGTCCCATGATACTTTTTCTAGCTCTCCAGTTGCTCCGCGCTGAGAAGAAACTGGAATGAGCTTCATCGCTTCCACGAAATCATCCATCGTAACGCATGCTGTTTGTAGTGATGTTCCACTTGTTTCCAAACAATACAAGAATGAGGAATATTTTCATGGCTTTAAGAGAAAGGTAGGAAAAAACAAAGAGGGGTTACCTATTAACGATAGACGAAATATTGGTTGATAGATGCCGCTTGAGGGCTATCATGGCGGCTTCTCTGCAAAGAGCAGCCAAGTCCGCCCCGACGTAACCTATACACCTCTCTGCGATATCCTCTGTTGAAATAACACAAATATGCACACATCAAATAATGTGAATAGAGGTGAGAAGAAAGGAATGCAGAAAGAGAAGCCGAACCAAGTTTGACTGAAGGATGAAGAGGTAACGCTTTGCTGTGCACACGTAAAATTTGAGCACGTTCAGCTGGTTTCGGTGGCCCTATCTCTACTTCTCTGTCAAATCTGAAGTAGGCAAAGACAAAAATGTTTTGCAATAAATATACACATGGAAACGTGAAAAAGCAATAGAGAAGAACAAAATGAACCTGCCAGGACGACGAAGAGCAGGGTCAATGGCGTTGGGTCGATTGGTGGCTGCAATAACCAACACGCGACCTCTAGATTTGAGACCATCCATCAGCGTCAACAACTGCGCCACAGTTCTTGATTCCTGAGATTGAGTTTGATCTCTTTTGGGGCACAGCGCATCCTGTTTGGTTTTTGTTGAAACAACATAGAAAGCAATTAAAAGAGAAGACGATAATGGAGGATAAGCAAAAAGGGATATAGAAGAGGAACAATAAACGAATGCAGCCAAACAACGAGAATGAGAATCAAACGAAAGAAGAGAGCAAACGCACAATCTCATCAATGAATACCACACAAGGTGACTTGCTCTCCGCCTCCCTAAATGCATCTCGCAACCTCTTCTCGCTCTCGCCCATAAACGCACCTCCCTCGCCATTGCCGCTCGCATCAATAACAACCACTTCTATCCCGAAGCGAGCGGCCATCGTCCTCACCAACAAAGTCTTTCCAACGCCGCTAGGGCCTTTCAAGAGAATGCCTTTGGGCGATTGAATGCCCAGCCGCTCGTGCAGAGCCTCCGGGTGCAACAGAGAGAAACGAAGCAGCTCTTGCAGAGAGGATACCGCGTGCGTCATTCCTCCTATCAACCCATCCAACGAGTCTTTTTCTGCTTTCTTTGCTTTTTCCTTTTCATCTTCTCTCTTTGCTTTTGCCTCTCCATCCTCTTCTTTCTCTGCTTCGGTGTTTTGCAGGTGGAGCTGTTGTTCTTCTTGTTGCTGTTGTAGAGGAAGCTGGAGAAGAGCGTCTGTGTTTTTGTCTGCTTCTTCTCGTGGGAGGAGAATCAGCTGAGTGTTGGGAAGAACGCGAACGGCAATGTGGTTGGAAGGTTGAGTGGAGACCACTCGAAAGGACATTCGAACGGGTGTAAACGAAGAAGAACTTTCGATAAAATCAAAACCGGATTTTAGAATGTGTCGTTGGAGCAGACGTCTTGCTTCTTGAGCAGAGAATGAAGAAGAGCAAGAGGAAGAAGGGAGAATGCTGATGCTTGTGGCCGGAACACAGGGGAGAGGTGTCACTTGAAATGTTTTGGTGGAGAGGGAGAAAGCAGAAGAAGAAGACGAAGAAGAATGAGGAGGAGGAGGGACCAGGTTACGAGAGAGCAAAGGATCGGCTGGAATGCAATCAGGGAAACAGTGTTGGTGCAAAGGGTAAGCCCTGCATACTATTTCCTACAAACACAAAAGCTGAGAAGAACTCCCAAAAAAAAAAAAAAACAGAAAGAAAGAAAGAAAAACGCAAACCTGTTCGTCGTTGTGAAGCAAAACAGGGTCGGAGAGGGACAGCCGCAAAGATTTGAAGATCTCCAAAGGCAGACGACATCTCCCGCTACCGATATCTTCCTGCGAGCAAGGGATCAACCGAAAGCGCGGACGCTGCTGCTCATCATCGTCGGCGATCGGAGGGCTGTGTTTCTCTTCCTTCATTGTCGGCAAAAATACTTTCGCACACGTCACAAAGTCCGCAAAAATTATATTATCTTTTCCCGTTCAGAAAACCCCGATTGGTGGAAAATAATAATTCACGGAGATTTTATAGTGGAATCAATGTGGGTCCTGTGATACGCTAAATTTTGGCTGTGGGGACGGACACTATTTGCCCTTTCACTAGTCTCTCCTTCGCTACACACCGTAACTCCCCGAAACCAATAAAAAGCCCCAAATCACAAACAACACGGTGGCAAAAAACATCCAACGACAACACGCATTACACCAAACAGCATGAGTTATTCTTCTTCCACCTTTCGTGAAGGCGACTTCTTGGAGATAGAGCAAGGCATCCCTCCCGCGGTGTTCGCCGAGTCCTACCTCCCCGAGTACCTCGACCGCATCGGCCTGCCCCGCTCCCTCGCCGCCGAGCCGCCCACCTTGAGCCTGCTCAGCCGCCTCGTCAACGCGCACTTCCACTCCATCCCCTTCGAGAACGGCGATGTCCACCTGCGGGGCGGCGTCTCCTTGCTCATGGCCGACATCTTTGAAAAGATGGTGAGGCAGCGGAGAGGCGGCTACTGCTTCGAGCAGAACCGGCTGATGGCCCATGTGCTGCGCAGCTTGGGGTTTTTGGTGGACATCAAGGAAGCCAGGGTCTTTTTTGACGATGGGGAGCACCCCAGAAGGCCCTACCTGCCCACTCGCACTCACATCCTTCTGATCGTCAAAGTGCCTGCCGTCTCGAGGACAAGGTACCAAACAACTCACAACACACACAGCACACAACAGAAGAACTCACCAATGTTTTTTTCAAATAGCAGCGAAGAGGAAGAGGATGAGAAAGAGAAGGATATGATGTACCTAGTGGACGTTGGCTTTGGAGGCAGTGGCCCCCGCTTGCCTCTTCCTTTCCTCCCGGACACTCCAGCCCAACAAGAAGGGGCCACTCTGGTCCTTCGCCAACGTAAGCAAGAAGACCAAGATTGGGAGGTTGTCCCTTTGCTCACCGAGTGGGAGCTTTGGTGCCAGGAGGCAGGCATGGAAGCTCCCATGAGGCTCTACCGCTTCCACTTGGATTCCTACTTTGCGTGGGTGGACACTGTGGTGGCCAACATGAACGTCTATGCTCACCCTCAATCCATGTTTGCCTGCCTGCTGTGGATAACCCTTACCACCAAGGAGGGAGTGCGCCACTTCCTCATGAATGATCTCTATACCAGGACGGTGTTCAAGGAGGATGGCTCTGCCATCGTGGAGAAGAGAGAGGAGCGCATCGAGACGGTGGAGCGGTTGGCAAGGTTGCTAAAGGACCCGGAGAATGGCTTTGGGATGACTAACTTGAGCAAGGAAGAGATTGAGGTGCTTTGGAGGGTCAGCCGCTTTGGAGGCGCTCCACAACAACAACGGCAACAGGCCAAAGCTACAAGGCAAGGAAACGCATTGGTGGAGAGCCCATCGATGGTGTGGATGGGAGCTGCTGCTGGATTGGCGGTAGTTGCTGCCTATCTCCTTGGCCGAAAGTCCGTCGCGGCATGAAAGCAGGCCAAAGCAAATGTTATGGGAAAAAAAGCCCGCGATCAATTTTCCTCTGATTTTTTATTGGAGGATCCATTGTTATTAACAAAAAGGATATTACCGTTTGAATTCCCATTGGATATAATCTCCCTATCATTACCAAAACAAGCTAAATTACCCTTAATCGGCGAATGATCTTGGCTCTCTCTCTTCCCACACACAGAAAAATTGTATTGGAGAGAGAGAGAGAGAGGAGACAGAAAAACAAAAGAGAGAGAGAGAGAGGTCAGGAAAAAAGGGGAAAGGTCTCTCTCTTTGCTGGAAGAGTAAGGGGACTCAGAGGCCTTCTTCCAGAACGAGCGTCTTTTTTTTTTGTTGTTGTTGAGTTCTGTTGATCGATCAGTCTGGTCTCTTTTTTTTTAACAAAAAAATAGGGGGAGTTTGATTTGGATTTTTTTTTGTTGGAGTTTTTCGTTTGGTTGCTCTTCTTCTTTTTCATCAAAAGCACGAAACTATTTGATTGAAAAAGACAAAGAGGAAGAAGCAGAAGAGAGGGGGAAAGCAAGGAAGGCCTCAAAGAGGGTTTGGTGTGCTAGCGTAGCTGTTTGAGGAGAATGGGAGATTTTTTCAACTTTGATCCGCGCGCCAACGCAGGAGCGACGACGACGGCGTTGGACGAGGAGGAATTCGGCATCGCGGTGAGCCCCACCAGCATCACCAACTCCCCAACGCACCACAAGGAGAAGAAGGAGGGCAAAAAGGGGAGGCGGATGAGCACCCTGATGAGCGGCGGCAGCGGGAAGAAGGACCGAAAGGACAGCCTCAAGAAGGAGAAGAAGGAGAAGCGGTCCAGCCTCAGCAAGCTGCGCACGCGCAAAACGGGTCCCTCGGACCTTCCTCATAGGTACCTTTTGGTTTTTTTTTTGATTTCTCTCTCTTCTCTCTCTCTCTCTCTCTCTCTCTCTCTCTCTCTTTTGAAGGATTCCACGAGATGGGAGTAGAGTTGATTTGATGCGATTTTTTTTTTGTTGGAAAGAAAGACAGAGAGAGAGAACGTTTTTTTTTGTTTTGTATTTTTGATGTTTCTCTGATTTTTTCGGTTTGATGGGCGAGGGATTTCTTTTGGTTTTCTCGTCAACCCCTCTTTTGCTTCCCCTCCACTCTTTCACCCTTGCTCTCGTTTTCTCTCTCTGCCTCTGTCTTTTTCATTATTTTTTTTTGCTTTTGGTTAGTTTCAAACTCCCACTTGGTTCTCTCTTTCTTTTATTCGATCTCTCTTCGTTGATCGTTTTTCTTTGATTAGTTTTTGTTTTTTTTTTGTGTTTTTTGTTTCTTCTTTTTTCCAACATATGCCCAATTGTTCTGTAACGAGCAAAGGGAGAGCAAAACATAATCCACATGACATCTGTTTTGTATCGCTCTTTCTCATCTTTCCAACCTTTCTTCAAGAGTCCTTCCCCGCGGTATCCCATCTCAATATTTTGGACCCTTGTCCTCCTCTGTTCTCTTCTTCTTTCTCTTCTTTTTTCTTTTCTCTGCTTCTTTACATGTTTGTTTTATTTATTTTATTTGCTATGTTACTTCTGTTTAACTCGTTATCACTAACTTTTGCATTCACAAATTAATAGAAAAACAGGAGGAGATAAGCCAGATGAAAGGGACCGCAGATATCACACATCGGACCTGCCAATGCGAAAGACAGGACCAGAGATGCCAACGCGACGAACAGGGCCAGAATTAGAGGCAGTAAGAGGAGGCTTTCATGCTCACACAATGGATGGAGGAACTATGGACTCCTCTGTAGCGTCAGCAAAGAAAGAAATGAGAAGACGGAGAGAAACACTAAATGACCTCCGAGCAAAACCAGACAAGAAAGAGAGAAAGAGCCACTCCTCCTCTAAGAAACGAAGCTCCATCAAGAAACGGATCACAGGGGGTTCTCTCAAAGACCACGAACTGGGAGGGGATGAAAGTGGAGGTTCCACAGGAGGAAGCTTTCCAAATCTCCCTCCTGAGGAGGCATGGAAGGCCAAGCTGCTCAACCGCCGCTCCGTGCTCATTACCATCGAGAACCTCAGCAAGGAGACTCTTGTAAGAAAGGGAGCTCCCAAGCTGCCCACAGGCACCTGGGCCAAGGAACCGCCAGCGGCTGTGCTGGGGGAAGAGCTCGCCGAGTTTGGTTCCTACGGCAAAGCCCTAGCTGGCACCAAAGGCTCCTGTGCCTTCACCATCGACAACTCAGCTACGCAGTTTGTCTTCTCCTGGCACAACTCCAAAGTAGGCTCTCCAGAGCTGAAGTGCACCTCCCATCCGCCAGAGTTTGCGGTAGAGGAAGAGAGCTCGGTGGGGCGGGTATGCGAGGTCACGTTTGTCATTTGGGAGAAGTTTAGGGCAGGACAGCAGCAGGAACGACCGCCACGATTGCAGCGACAGAAGAACAGCGCACTTGGCGATCAGAGAGAGGAACTGTTTGATGAGGCTGAGTTGGCAAATCTTCGCATTACTTCGCCGCGAGATGAGGCAGCCGGTAATGGAACCAAAGAGGAAAACAACACGGATGACGAGAGCGATAGCTTTGGAGCGTTATCTCCTGATGTTCTTTCTCCACGGTTAGTGTTTGTTTTATTATAACTGGCAAACGTTTAGATTGAACTAACGTTTTGATGCTCTTGTTTTCTTATAATAATAAGGGATGACAAGCACAGCAATAGTGGTGCTGATTCCTTTGATACCAGCAACAACCAAGATTGGGGTTGGTCAGACGACTCATCTTCTGATGAAGAAAGGTATGTTTCTCTCTCTCTCTCATATTTATTTCTCGTGAAAACCTTTCTTTCCTCATGTAACCGCGTAACACAAACAAAAATATTTAAAAACAGTGGCAAAAACAGCCGATTGATGGTGGTAATTAAAGAAGATGTAGCCTCTCCACCAGAGCAGGAACAAGAAGCCAATGACGGCAGCGCCGCTTCCTTCTTCGGTCTTTCGGCTCCTCCACCTTCCGGCAGCAAGGTTGGTCGTCGCGCAAGTCAGATACGGAAAGACCAGATCGTCTCTCGAAGCGCTGACTCTATCACCAACGAAGACAGCACATCCTCATCCTCTAATAACAGCAACGGTCTTTCTACCTCTATGCCCACCATTCCATCTCCTCACTCTCCACCCCATAGTTCACTTTCCATTCCTTCTTCTCCTCCCCAGTCGATTTCTCCTCCAGCCTCTTCTTCTCCTTCTTCTCCCCCTCCTTACTCTTCTTCGTCGTCGTCTTCGTCTATCGACGCTATCGCACCTACTTCAGTGGTAGATCAAGCGGCGGCTATAAGTGAGGCGCAAAACGCGGCCAGAAAGGCGTCTGGCTTGATGGAAGTGATGGCCGCCAAACTGGAGAGCGGTCAATTCCGGGACGCTCTCACCGATGTACAGAAAGCTATTCAGATTTTGGGTAAGGAATGCGATCTTCTTTTTATGTTCATTATTCCTTTATTGTTCTTTCTTCGTGTTTCTCATTTTTCTGTTCAAGCGGGAGTGCCAGATCCTTCGCATACGAAACTGCAATTGACCATTTGCGCTCAGTACAAATTGGCATTGTTGATTTTGATGGAAGTGCAACGATTGGAACAGTTGATGATCCATCAAAGCATTGGTACGTGTTTCCCTCGATTTGCTTTATTTCGTTATTTTGTTGCTTACTCTCGTTTGTTTATTCGTTTTGTTATTCTCGCTCTTCTCTCACTCTCTTCTTCGTGTACTCCTTGCTTGCTTGATTCTTCGTGTTCTTGCTTCTTGCTTCTTGCTTCTTCTTCTACTGCTGCTGCTTCTTCTCTTTTGCATAAAGAGGAAGCATTGGCGACCAAATGGCGCGTCGGAGCGCTTAGTCGACAGCTCAGCAAGTTGAAGCTGCAAGCCAAGCACAGCATGATTTGTTGTCGCATGTCCGTCAAGAAGAACATGGAAGCGTTCAACTTTGGTGTTGCCAGCGAAGTCTTGCAGGTTTGAACCTTTTTTTCTTCCTTCGTTTTACATATTGTGTATCTCAATTCTTTCCTATCTTTACTGAAACTCTTTCCATAGTTTATCCTCTCCAAGAATCCACCAGATGCACAGGACCTCATGCAAAAGTTAATGCTTTGTAAAGAGAAAGGAGAACAAAACCTAACGCCTCACATCACCGAATTTTACTACGACTGCAAGGTACCTCCTTTTTCTCTTTTTTTCGCTTTGTCTCCATCTCCTCCTTACTTTTCTCTCTCTTTTTTTTTTCTTCAAAGACGTTTGGCCCGATAGCGGTTTCCGGTGGGGAAGGAGTGAAAGGATGTCCCCACTGCTCAGCCACCTACAGCGCTCTCTCACCCGATCAGCGCTGTCACCTGTGCACCGTTGGCGTTCTCGTGCCCATTCTTCCTCAGTGATTTCTCTCTCTTAAGAAGAGATGAGAAACTTCTCTCATCCATCAGCCAACACAAAGAAGGAAGAAAGAGAAAGAGGAAAACAAAAGAAACAACCAATGTAACTTGTAGAATGATTCAGAGTTAATGTATAGCGGGATTGACGCTTTCTACTTTTTAACACCCTGTGCCGTTCTCTTCTTAAAACATTGTTTACAAACCTTTGTTATAGTACACAACGGAATCACTCTCTATCACGCCTTTCTTTTCCCGAAGAATGCGTTCCGCCAAAGGAGCTTCCAACTCAGAGAGAGGCATGCTGCCATCTTGAGGAAAGAGGCTGATGGCGATCGGCAGCGCGATGCCAAAGGCCGCGATGCAAACGGAGGCCTGCACCGGCAGATGCAGCCGTGGGAACTTGCGAAGCAGGCTCGTCTTTTCGAGGCGTGCCATTATCATTGGAGGAAACACTGTTTTTGTTTTGGTTGTCAGTCTACAGCCAAGAGAAACAAGCAACGCAGCAAAGAGAGAAAGAGAGAGAGAGAGAGAGAGAGAGAGAGAGAGAGAGAGAGGCCAAAAGAGAGAAAGAGAAAAGAAGTGAGAGCATTACCGAGAAGAGGAAAAGGAAGAGCGATCCTGGTGAGGGCCGTCTCAAAGATGGCTTTCTTAGCGGCCGCCTGCGAGCTGCCCAGCACATTGCCATCCTTGTCCTTCACATGAATGCCGGCCTCGAGCTCCTGCCGTCTCATCAACACCACGTTGGCCACGTTGGCGGAGGCCACCGCCGGGAAGGGCACAAAGCGTTGGATGAGGAAGCGGGTGGCGTTGGAGAAGGAGCTCGCCCGCGCCACCAAGCGGTCCAGCGCGAGCGCCACGCCGACGGCCGTTCCGGAGGCGCCGAGGTAGGACTCCACCAGCGTGCGGGTGGGGGTGGGCGAGCTGGCATTGCGGTTGCAGTAGTTGACCGCGGCGTTGTGCGTTTGGTTGAGCCACTGCCAAAAGATGATGCTCGGCACCGTTGGGTTGGGCAGCAACATGCCTTTGAAACCCCAAAAAAAAGTAAGAAAGAGAGAGAGAAGAAAGAAGGAAAAGAGAAGTGGTTACCAATGACAGTGATAGAACCAAACGGAACGAAGCCGGACATGCGAAAGGGCATCGGGATCTTCTCCCCGGTGTCGGGGTGCAGGATGGCGTCCTTTAGCTTTTTGGCCCGCCACAGCTGCTCCTCCATGGCCTTAAGCTCGGCGGGAGAGGGGTTGGGCGGGAGCGGCAACGTCCCCGCCTGGTAGGCCTGCAGCAGGCGGAGGGACTCCTGCAGGCGGGCCTCGGAGGTGAGGAGGGTGGTCGGGTCGGTGATGTCCATAAAGTGGCGCAGCCGCCCGAGAAAGTGGCTTTGGTCGTATTTGGGGCGGTTGGGGTGAAACCCGGAGAGGAGTTGTTGCTGTGGCTGCTGGGACATGACCAAACAAGGCGCCTTCTTCTTTCTGCTTCTTCCTCTTTGTCGGTGAGCTGTAGCACTGGTCGTAACCCTGCACCAATATATTTGTGTTTATTTCCCTTTCCTTCAAAGGCTTGTGGTGCAACATTGTAGCAGGGGTTGAGCACGATCACTTTGTGTCGACATATAAGTATTTCTGATTTTTGATTGGAGTTTTGAAATTATGGTACCGGAATCTATTTGAGTCGATCCAGATTGCTCTCTCTCTCTCTCTCTCCCTCTCTCTCACTGTCTTTGTCTCTCTCTTGATGGGAGCATATGATAAACTCTCACAAACAATAAGGGAGAGACCAGAGACGCAAAAAGTGGCTATCGCTGCCAGGAAAATCATTATTCTGAAACCAAATATTAACACGTGTTAGAGAGGCTCAGACATCCAGTCTGTCCACGGTGTGTTCGCGGTACGAACCGCTTGAACACTCCTTCTATCCCACAGAGGCATTTCGGGGTACCTTATAAGATGTGTTACATGCGTCAGTGTTGCTTCTCTTTTCTGTTTATTCTCCGAATGTACTTAGGCTAACCACCACTCCGATTCAAAAGGAAAGCATGACGCACCCAAACACACATGCCTCCCATCTGATCACCCTGCAGCTTTTAAGCCTTGAACGACCATCTCCTAGACAACCTAGATCGGTTCCACAGGGCCAGTGAAAACCAGGCCTAGATACAACCAGCAGAAGTTCCCAAGCGTGTGGCACTCAAAATAAATAAGGAAAAGCATCTCTTGGTTCGTTTAGGGAATGGGCCACAGCTCCACAGGAGAGACTCTCCCGTTTTGGCCGAAACCAAGTCGCCTGAAAGCATTTCAAGAAACGGTTTGCTCGGCAGGCCTCGTAACCCAGGAGGTGCAGTAAACAAAAAAGGAGGCAGGCAGCCTCAGAACGCTCCTGCGGTTGAAGCGCAGCATCGGGTGAAAGGGGGATAATATGTAAAGTGTCGCGGCTGTGTCCTTGTCTTCCTCCCACCCAGCCTCAGCCTGTGTTTCCCTGGGGCAGCGGGAGCCTTTGTTTTGGCCTCCAGAGGCAATGAAGACGCGGCACCGGCAGCGGCACCGCCTCTTTGCGGTCTTGCTGCTCCTCCTTCTACTGTCTCTGTCGGCGAGGCCGTCAGAGAGTGTTGCCCCCGCGGTGGTCAACATCCGCGTGGAGAACGCCTTTCCACCGGGCTCTGGCGAGGTTATCATCACCTTCGAGGTCGACTCGGCCGATCCCAACGCTGCCACCGTGGACAGCTTCAAGATCGTCAACATAGACAACATCGTGGGGGACAGCGAACTCACAGAGTGGGACCCCAGCGGGGGAGGCAGCTGCACTGCCAACACCCTTGCTGCCAACGATCTCATCGCAGCCACCAACGGTAAGGCTTGCTTCGTTGCAGGGTCTTCCCCGCCGGAACATGTCTCCTCGTTCGCCTACGTCGCAGTCGATGCGGATGACGGCAACGATGAGTCCAACGCAGCTGCCACCGTCACGATCGTCACCTACAACCAACAGGACTGCACCGACATCCCTGACCTCGGCAGCACCTCCTCCTTCTTCGCTCCTCCCACCCCTGCGGTCACCATCTCCCTCGACGTGCTGCGGATACACTTCCAAATCGATGCGGCCTACATCCGCAACCAGTCCTCTTACCTGATCGACTTTTGGGACTTTGACGTGACCCCAGGCACAGGCGACCATGCCAACGGCGTCAACCGCACTTGCAGCAACCATGACGCGGCCTCCTTGTCGCCCGTTGAGTTCACGGAGGGTTGGCTGACCTCCCCACAAGCAGACTTTGATGGCGATGTGCACGTCTCCATCCCTGATGCTCTTGACAATCCCGACTATGTGCCGTACTACACCACCAACACGGTTTGGTCGGTGGCTGCTCTGAGCTGCTCGCAGGTGCGCTTCACGGCTAGCATTCCTGTCTCTGCGCTCGTGAGAAACACGCAGCCGACGGACTGCTTCTATGCCAGGGATAGCGACCCAGCGGCCACCTCCACCTCCGGCCTGGCCTACGCTGCCAGCCTGTACATCAACGTGGTTCGTCCGAGGGATGTGGAGGATGTGGATGCCGGATACTTCAAGACCACGTTCATCTATCCCTTTCAGTTCAGCATCGCCGAGACGGTGACCAACCTGGAGGCCACCTCCGAGGAGTGGGACTTTGTGGTCAACATCCTCGACTTTGATGTGGTGCACAGCGGAGGTAGCGAGGGTCTGACCATCACCCTTCGTACCGTCATTGAGGATCCCGAGGGTATCGCCAACAGCGCCAACATCCTGCAATCTGGTTTCAGCGCCGCTTCCTATCCGCTGAAGACCCAACGCGATGCTGCTGGCAAACAGCCGGTCCTCACTCGCGTAGCTGACAACGGCAACTGCGCAGGCTCCCTGAATCCTTGTGTCATCTCTTGGACTGCCGTCTTCAGCGAGCTCACTGAAGTGCAAGCCGGAAGCATTTCCAACTTTAACCTTCAGTACACGGGAGAGTTCGAGTTCCAATGGAGCACTGAGGTGGGTGGTGACATCCTGCGCGCCAACTTCTACGTAGACATCTCCGCTGAGGATCCAGGCACGAACATTGGGGAGATCCCAGTGCCCAGCACGGTCGAGTTCTTCGAGACGCAGGCCGCCATGCAGCTGGTCGTGAGCCAACCGAATGGCATCTCCCCTTCCGTATTCAGCAGTGGAGAGGATATTTGGGTTCGTCACAGCTTCCTCGTGGATGATGCTGACGCAAAGGCATTTGAGTTCACTCTTAAGCAGGCATTTGTGTGCTACAGCATGGTACCAGGGGTCGTGCCTACCATCTCGGGTGGCGGCACCGGATGTTCGGTCGACATTGAGGGCGTTATTGAAGAAGGGCGTGGCTCCAGGATCGTTCTCTTTGATGAGGTCACGCTGCCCGCTGGTATCGCCGACGTTACGCCCGCCAACCCCGGAGAGATCGCCAAGGTGTGGGACTGGCGTCAAGTTGAGTTTGATGCTGGTGGTTGGGAGAGCGCTCGAACAGTGCACAATGGATTCGGCATTCGTGCTCAGCCCTTGGTTGTGGAGGACCGGCAGCAAGACTGGTACTTTCACATCGTTTCGGGAGTCAGTCAAGCGCCTTTGGACAAAAGAAGAGGGGAGAAAGAGGAGGTAAGGAGAGAGGAGGTTGTACATACGTTTGTTCCGGTAAAGCGGAAGAGAAAGAGGAAGAGGAAGCAGCAAACAGAGGGTTCGACAGGGGAGCTAGGTAGGCAGCTACAGAGTGTAACTATTTTGCCGGAGAGACCGGAGAGCGAGGATGGAAGCAGCGGGGCTGGTCGGACGACGGGGTACTCTTCGTCTTTTCTGAAACTATCCTTGTAACATGCCTGTTCATTATTGTAAGTGTATTTGAGTTAGGCTATTTATAACTGTATAAGAATAACTTCACCACGATTCGTGCCTTTGTTGTTAGTTAAAGAAGGACCAAGCAAAGCAAAGAACAAAGAACAAAGAACAAAAGAACAAAGAACAAGCACAAGAGAAGGCAAACAAGTTAAAAAGTACATTCGGAAAAATACAGAAAGAGTTTAACACAAACATAGGAGAGGAGGTAGAGTACAGCTCGATGATCATCTCTGCATGCTTAAAAGAGAGTGCAGGAAGAAGATTTGGCTTGTCTCTTGCCGCCGTTAGGATGAGCAGTGGTGGCACCTTCTATTTGGTGCAAAAAGTCTTTCCTGTGCGAAGGGGTCATCACTCTGCTCTCCACTCTGTTGATGCTGTCTTCCAACAAAGACTCTTCTCCCTTGAAGCGAATGGGCTCGGTCAATCGTTCCAGTTCTTTCTTCCACGGCAACGAGACCTCTACGGTTTCTTTCTTTTTTTCCACAACAACGACCTTCGTTGGTTCTTTATTCTTTTGTGCTTGTTTGCTGTTTGGAGCTACGTTCTTTGTATTCTTGTGCTGCGGTCCGATTGTTGCTTCAGCTGCTTCATTGATGGGAATGAGTTGTTGGTTCCGAGGAACTTCCGACAAACGTTCTAAAGCACGCATGCTGAGGGAACGAAAAGAAATTAACAAGTCTTCATGGAGAACGGGGCGAAAAGCTGTATCCATGAACACGTCAAACAAAAGCTGTGGAGCCTCTTCTTCGCTAGGTTGCTGTTGAGTGTCCTGGAGGAGAAGGGGCACAGCTCTCCTTTGTCTTGCATGAAGCAAATGACGGCCCACATCAGTGAGATAGAGGCGTCCATCTCTGCCCAAGAGTACATTGTCGCCATTGCGATCCTTTCGTTGTTTTCAAAAAGTTTGAAAGCAGTAGAAGGTAACAGGGGAGAGGAGAGCAGAGAAAAGAGAGAAACTAAAATAGAGATAAGAATGCTACAAACCTGAATGTCCAACGTATAACACGCAACAGCAGCAGCAACCAACGAAGAAATGAACTTGTTGTGTACGGTCTTGCTGTGTTTGGTGTGTAGTTTGTCCAAAACATCGTCCACAAGCAAAGGATTACGCTTCACCACTTCACGAAGGGGAAGAGCACCCGGAACATCTTCCACAAATCCACAAGCTCCCTTCAGTCCTCCTTCATAGCTGACTTTGCCTACTTGCTTATGTTCCTTCTCTTCCTCTACAGCTTTTTCCTTTCTCCTTCTCCTCGCATTGTTACTCATTTCCTGTCCTTCCTCCGACAAAGGCGGTACTTGAGCAAGACGAAAGACTTCTTCTGCAGGCATAAATGCCATAACACGAAGCACCGGCAGTCCCACGACATCATCTTCTTCATCTTGATCCTCTTTTGCATTGGCTTCTTCCTGTTTCTTCCAATGTTGAACAGACAGTTTACGCCGTTGAGACAAAACCCAACGCGTCTGCTCTCTCCATCGTCTCAATCATGCCTCCCTTGCTTTCTCGTAGAGCCGTTTCATCTCCTCCGAGTCAGCCAAACAGTGCTCTCTTCCGTTGAGGAAACAAGCTGCGTCCACCACTTCCTTCACCTGTTGAAAAGAGAGCATGTTGGGTTGGACAGGCAAAGGAGGTTTCCACAGCTCGTTGAGCGCTTGTAGAAGGTTGGCAGCGACGGCTTCTTCTCTCATGTTCTCTCCTTTCTTGAAGATCAGTCTTGTGGTATTGTTTTTGCCCTTCCACCACCTTCTTTGCCCCTCTGGGTAGCCCTCAAGAAGCAGAACGATGGCTTTGATATGTCTTTGCTGTTGTGGTCGTAAAGAAGCATCAGCGGTGGTGTCGCTTGTTGTGCCTTCGCCTTCCGCAGGAGCAGAAGGGACCTGTTCCTCATCCTCTTTCTCCTGCGAGAAGAGGATGCGTTCCACCTGTGCGCGTTTGACGAGGTAGTATTGTTCCCTCCTTTGGACCCGTCTTCGTCCTCTGGAGGTTTGGCGGTCTTCAGCGTTGTTGGTCAGGCCTTCAGCGTTCCACTCCGTGAACAAAGCGGCCGGAAGTCGACAGCCCAACACGGGCAGATTTAAATCAAAGGCGGGGGTGGCGGCTTTGCCCTCCTCCCTCAGCGCGATGGCCGAGCCGTCGTCGGTGTCGTCCCACACTTGGCACAGCTGGTTGAGCAGGACCACGCGGTTCTCGTCCTTTACCCTTTGGGTGTAGCCCGCAAGGCTGTGATAGCCATAGCCCACAGCCACCGAGCCCAGCCCGATCTTCAGCACCGTTCTCATCCTGCCGCTAGTCTCTTCGCTGCTCTGAAAAATGCTCTGAAAGTTTATTAACAATTTCATTTTATCGCTACTTTATAATATTTCAATTAATATTTCCAGATATTATCGGACTATGTTACCTTTATATGGACTTAAATATTGAAAATTATCATGGATTATCGACAAAACAAACAATTTTTAGGACAAGTGGTGGTGCCCCTCCACTTGGCACTGGCGAGGGTCGTCGGGGTGCATCCGGGCGTGGACCGTGGTGATGCCACCCGCCAACACGCCCACCACGTCGTACCCTCTGGCCTTCAACATGCGATAGGCGATGTAGGCATTCATGCCCACTTTGCAGGTGGTTATGATGGGCTGGTCCTTTGGCAGCTCCTTCAGCCTCTGGCGCAGCTCCAACAACGGGATGCAGACCGCGTGCTCCAAATGGCGCAGCTCAAAGGACTTCCTGTCCCGTACATCCAACAACACATGTGGGCGTTTCTTATGGATGTGACGCTCTCCTCCTGCTTTTTCCTCTTCCCCCAAGTATTGTGCTCCATACTCCTCTGCAGAAAGCACCCGGACCTCCCCGCGATGAATGTCGGATGCCACGAAGCTGTTCAGCACGACCGCATCGTTGGCTGCTCCGTAGTGAGGAGCGTAGGCCAGGTCCAACTGCTCCATGTCGGTGCATCGCAGGCGGCCAGCAATGGCCGTAGCAACCACGTCGATACGACGCTCCACGCCAGCTCCTTCCACTCCCACTATCTGAGTGCCAAGCAAGCTGCAGTCCCCTCGGCGAGTGATCACTTTCATGTGCATGAAGCGAGCGCCCTCGATGTACTCCACGTGGGAGAGAGGATGTGTCACCGCCACCGAGTACTGGATGCCTGCTCGCTTGCAAGCCGCTTCAGAGAGGCCCGTGCATGCTGCCACTGCTCCCAACACGCCCACTATGGCCGTTCCCAGCGCTCCGTTGTAGCTCAGCTCAGCTTTGGCTCCTCCTTCGTCATTGTTTGAAGCAGAACAAGAAGGATCAACCAGCAAAGCAGCGTTGGTTCCGGCCACTCGGCCCTGCTTCTGAGCAGGTCCAGCCAACTGGAACCTTCCTGGCTGCCCTGTAACCAACGAGGGCACCTCCACCGCGTCGCCAACACAGAAGATGCGCTCGTCCGAGACGGACCTCATGGAGCTGTCCACTAGGATGCCCCGCGTGCTCTCTCCCAACTTAAGGCCGCACTCCACTGCCAGCTTGGTCTCCGCACGAACGCCAATGCTAAGGATTACGAGATCGCAGTCGGAGAGAAGGCGACCGCTGGTCAGCTCGACGGAGTTTACTAGGGTTGGATCCGTGGGATGAAGGTGAAAGCTCTTGACGCCATCTCCAAGTACTAGGTTGATGCCAGAGGCCACCAAGTGATGTTCCATGAACTGAGCCATGTCCCGGTCAAATGGAGGAAGGATATGATCCAGCATTTCCACGATGGTCACATCGCAGCCCCTCTGCATGAGAGCCTCTGCTGTTTCAAGTCCGATAAAACCTCCTCCGACTACCACTGCCTTCTTTGTGTGCTTTGCTTGTTCATTGTTTGTGTTGTTGCTGTCCAGAACTAAACGAATGGCCTCTGCGTCAGGAACTGTCTTGAGGACAAAGACGTTGCGAGAGTGAACGTTGGGGATGGACTCGGGTACAAGCGCGGCAGCCCCTGGTGCAAGGATAAGGGCATCATATGGTTCTTCAAAGGTTCGTTCTTGTTCAGGTGAAGAGGGAGCGAGTTGGCGAACATGAACGCATCGTCTCTCGCGATCTATCTTCAGCACTTCGTGCTGAACACGGACGTCAATGGCGTACTTACGCCAGAACATGGCAGCATTGCTGAGCAGCAGGTCAGACCGGCTCTCTAGCTCTCCTCCGACAAAGTAGGGCAGACCGCAGTTGGCGAAGCTGACGTAGGGACCTTTTTCAAAGATGGTGATGCGAGCCCGTTCCGTCATCCTTCTGGCTCTCGCCGCTGCTGTGGCTCCGCCCGCCACTCCTCCGATGACCACTATACGAGGCGCGTCCGGTTCAAAGTCCATGTTACCTCTCTCTCTCTGTCGTTATTGTTAGGTGTTCCGTGTCTGTTCGTTTAGTGGGCAAGATAAACTATCAAAAAATTAAAATCGATTAATTTCAATGATATTTCAATGATATTTCAATGATATTTCAATGAGTTTTCGAGGTAATTTGAAGTTCTTTTCTGGCACTTTTTCGCTGAATTTCCATTCCCTTTACTGGAAATTTCGAGAACATTTGCAAGAGGAAGAGCAAGCGTCGGACAAGAGATGGACTCCAGCGCAACGCCAGACCTGTCTGCTGCTTCGTTTTGTCTGACCTTCCTGGAACGGTTTCCCGGTTGTACAGGCTACAGCCATACGAACGCAAAAAGGCGTGGAGAAGAGACGGGCGGCGAGACGCCATTGGAGGAGGAAGAGGAGGATGAACCAGGGGTGTGGGACTTGACCACCGCCAATGCTTTTGAGCTGCGTTTTCTCGAAAAAGCTGGTCCCGCTTTGAAGCGTTACCTCAAAGAAGAAGAATGCCTGCAAGTGGTGCTCATAAACCGCTCGGAGAAAGAAGCAGGGCTCGTGATGAACCCTTCAGAGGACAAAGAAAAGAGCAACGAGGACGAGAAAGAGGCAGAGGACCGGCATTTGTTGGCGTTGGCGCAGCAGGACGGTGTGTTGGTGACCAAGAACAGGCTTTTACAACTGACACAGGGCCTTCATCAGCTATTCCTTACCCCAAATATTTTCGATTATGATGCCATCGTCAAGTATTGTATTCTTCTCTCTCTTCTCTCTTTCTCTCTCTCTCTCTTCTTGTAACGCTTTCAACTCCTCTCCTTAGACGTATAACGGACAGCGTTGTAAAGATAGTTAGCAGACTGTGCCCGTTCTTCGATGCCACTGATCTGAGCAATATCTACACGAAACCAACGGTGCCCTTTGGGGAGGAATGGAGCGTCTACATCGACATTAGCTTCGAAGGAGGTGGGGATAGGGGCAACCTCGTGGCCTATCCCAATGCCTACCGCTTCCCCCCACGTTTGGTGGAGGCTTGGCAGTCCACCGCTCATAGGAAGGACTGCATCTATCGAGACTTTTACTTTCGGTGCTTTGCTGCTCCTCCACATGAGGTAGTGCATTGCCTCCAGGCCAAAGCTAAGCAGCTCGACAGTAATCCGTTGTTTTGGTCTGCTGAGCATGATGCTAGCTTTCTTGCTGGAAGGTATCCCTTTCTCTCTGTCTCTCTACGCCAAGCGTTGTTTCATCGTCACTGCTTATTCTCACTGTTGAACGGGCGGAAAGTCTGTTTGCGGCAGTGGCTAAAGAGTCAGATAACGCGGACCTTTTTCCCGAAGGCACATTCGAGGAACACTTGGTGGTATGGGTGGACTTTCTCAAGCACCATCACTCGAGAGTTTCTCCTTCCATCAACCAACAGTACGAGGCATGGCGGGATGCCTTTGGCAGCGTTGCGCCCACCCCGGAAGTGCCTGACACTCCTGGCGCAGCCTTTTACTTCAAGCACCGAATCGCTTTGGAAGGCATGACGGAGGAGGAAGAGACCCTGAAGGAACACCTGTGGTCGTTGTTCGAGAACCGCACGGGAGATGTCTACCAGAACAGACCCAGCAACCTGGATAAAATCCGCATCGATCCAACGCACCGCGATCTCACCCAACTCGTTCATCGCAGCTGCCCACCACGCTCTAGCGTGGCATTCTCAAGTCTGATTTGACTGGCTTGCTTCCTATCTTCTCGCCTTTCGTGAAGGAGAGAAAGATGGAGAAGAACACAAAAAGATTGCTTTCCGTTTGTATTTGTCGTATTCCTTTATTACTATTTTTTTTTTGTTTCTTATTTTTTTTTTTCTGTATTTTTATGGTTTCGTTGCGGCATGTTAGTCCAAAAGTAACAAGCCGGCTTTTTCGGTTTTTTGTTCGTTTTGTAGTTCAATAAATAAATCAAAAATAAAAAGAAGAGAAAGCTCCAGGCCCTCCACCCATTAATAAATACACTATGTATAGGTTTTGCAAAACAAGAAAGGCCTGTTGAAATAAGATGTTAAAATTATTCGATAAGAGAGCGGGAGGAGAGAGAGAGGGAGAGAGAGAGAGAGAGAGAGCGGGAGGGGAGAGAGAGAGAGAGAGAGAAGAGAGGAACACACCTAGACGTTTCCCCAGCAAAGAGGAGAGGAGAAAAAAAAGGATTGGCTCATTAGGCCACCCTGTGAGCACCATCCACAACCACTGCAGTGGCTCCAACGATAGCCGACGAAGAGTCAGGATCGTCCTCTATCCGTTTTCTTTTCAGGAGAGCAGAGGGGTTGTGGTGATGCCGAGAGGATGGCGATGAGGTCATCTCCTTTAGCATGGCACCCTCTTCTTCTTCCGCGAAAGCGGTGATCTCTCCGGGCTCCACTCCACTGGGGAGGGGAGGCAAAGAGGCACCCGATTCGTGGTGATCAGAGGGAGGGCGTTGCGTCGCGGCCTGTTCTTCTTCCAAAACCATTACATTGTGGTGATGATGGTGGTCTCTGTGTTCGGAGTGGTGGTATCGCCTGTTGACGCTTTCGTTGTTGTGATTATGCTGGTGAGAGTGAGGATGGGGATGGCGAGAATGACCATGGTCGCGATGAGAAGAATGCGTTGAGGAAGAAGAATGGAGGAAAGGAGGTTGATTGGATGGCAAAGAGGAGGAAAAAGGAGGCTGCTGGGTGGGGGGTCTCGTACGCCGTTCATAGTCGCGTCCAAGTGGAGGAATGCTTCCATGATGGTGTGCCGATCTACTCATAGAGGAAGAGGGATGACCCGTTCCACGAGCAGGGGGAGGTATGTTTCCATGCGATGGTCTTCCACTATTACCCGCCGGCCAGCTACCACGCCCATGGTAGTGGGAATGAGGGTGTGGTTGTCTGCCATCTGGGTGGTGGGGATGAGGGGGAGGAGCGCCGGCCGCAGTGGCTCCATATTGCGATGTGCGTTGACGTTTGGCTTCTCTTTGCATGTTTTCGCGTGATTTCTTTGCCTCGTATTCATGCATAGAAGGACATTTGGGTAATCTAAAATAAGAGGTGGGAAGAAAGAATTAGCATAGAAGAGTAAAAAAACAAAAAGCAGGCAAAAGAACGTACTCGGAAGGAGAACAGGGCATCGGAGTACTCCAGAAGTAATCATGATCCAAAGCATCCGATGCGCTAATCCTTTGCTCCGGGTCTAACGCCAAAAGTTTGCAAATGAGGTCGGCGGCTTGCTCACCCACTTTCTCCACAAAGGTTTGCTTCAGCCGTGGCCGGTATTGCACTCGGGGGATTGACTTCCATCCAGGAAGCTTCGACACACCGGGCCAAACCTTCTCGTTGGGAGTCCCACACATCTTGAAGATCAGTTCCATTTGATTTCGTTCGTCAGATCCCGGAAAAGGAGACTGACGAGTCAATAGCTCTATAAAAATACACCTATTTGTAAATGAAAAAATAAAGGTAAATTAAACGAATGGGCAATAACAACAAGAAACAAAGAATCATACCCAGCACTCCACATGTCCACCTTCGGGCCATAGCTGCCTTGTCCAAGCAATAGCTCGGGGGCTCGATACCAAAGTGTGACCACGTTGGTAGAGAACGTATCCCGCCGGCGATAACTGGTGGCTAAGCCGAAATCGGCCAGTTTTAGTTCTCCGTTGCTAATTAATAGATTGGCGGCTTTTTTTTTTTTTGTGGAAAATAAGACAGTGAGAACCCAAGCAGGAGGAGAAGAGAATAGAACGAGAAGAGCTAACCTTTGATATCCCGATGCATCACGCCTGAAGAGTGGCATTGATGCATTCCCTCCAAAATTTGCTTCATGAGACACTTGATCTGTGCAGGGGTCAAGTTCACGTCTTTCAGTGATAGCAAACCCGATAGATCGTGCTCCATGTATTCAAAAACAAGCACCAACTCATTATCTGGGTTTAAAGAAAACACAGGGGTAAGCATCAATCACCCAGAGGGAGGAAAAGAGGGAGTGAAGCGACGTACCTTTTGAAAAGAAGGTGCCGAGGAGGTTGATAACGTTTTTGTGTTGGGTGAGAGCTTGAAGGTATTTGACTTCTCGTATGGCAGTAAACGACAGCTAAAAGAAAAATAGGAGAGAGAGAAAGAAATAGACAAAGGATTAACTACCAACACGCAAAACAACTGGTGCGCCTAAGACGGTTAGTATATACCCCATCTTCTTCCTCAATGTTGAAAACAACTTTAAGAGCGACAAGTTTGCCAGTTTTTCGGTGTCGCGCTTTGTAAACACGCCTAAAGATATTGTATAAGGAGTGCAAAGTTGTTGTGAGCAACATCCATACAATAGAAGAGAGGAAGAGAGAGAGAGAGAGAGAGAGAGAGAGAGGAGAGAATAGAAAGAGAAGAAAGAGTCAGAGGGGCAAAAAGCAAATAAGAAAAAGAAAAGGCCGGTGAAGAAATTTATTGGCAAAGAAAACATGAGGCAGAACATAATAGACAATTTCAAAGAAAGACAAATAGACAACACAAAAAGAAAAGGGGTCCTGGCAAAAGGGGAGAGAGGAGAGAGAAAGAGAGGAGAGAGAAGTAGAGGGAAGGGAAGAAAAAAAGAAAAGGGGCAAGAACAAGGAAAGATGGAAGGAATGTAGGGAGAGGAGAGGAAATGAAGCGTACCCGTATGTGCCTTCCCCGACTTGGTTGATTATCTCGAAATCTTCCAAGGCGGGTCGATGGCCATAACACGGTGCGAGATGATTATAGACAGAGGGCTGTAAACCAGATTTTGCAGCATTTGTGGAGAGAGAAGCTTGATGAATTTGGGGGTTCATCAAAAGAGCTGCAGAAGCCAATTAACAAATGTCTTTGCTTTGTCAAAAAAAACAAAGTGATGTGAAAGCATAAGTTTAAACTAAAATTTTGGTAAAATCAACTTAGGGATGTAAATTACTTTTGTTGGGTGCGCTTTGTACGTCCTCTGGCCAAAAAAATTTGGAAGAACAGAGGAATCACAACAGTAGTGCACAGGAGGAACCCAAACGTCAAAGGAAAAAAAAAGTAGTAGATGGAGGAGTTTGGTTGCTTGAATCGAAACTACTTGCGCTCAACAAAACAAACTCGACTCACAAATCCAATCAATCACGCGTCGACGACTCACTCTTCTTTCAACTTCTTGCTTGCTACACACTCCGCGCGCTGCTGGCAGACGTTAAAAAAAAGGTGGTGGTGGTGGTGAGGGGTTGCTCTGGAGGAGAGAAAAAGTGGCAGAGAAAAGAGAGAGAAGGGGAGACGGGAAAAGTTTGGAGTGTCAAAAAGAAAAAAAGGGGTCACAGAAAAAACTTTTCGCTGAGCGGATACGTGTCAACCGCGAATGGCACAGATAACCGTCCAACCCAAAGTTTACGTTACCGCCGCACACAAAAGGTGGACGAAAATTCTTCGGGACCTGTTTTAGGTAGGAAGAAAAAGTTGGGAACTGAGTGTGCGATTGGTCGTCAGAATTTTCCTAAACTTTGAGGTTTTCGGTGGAATTTCGGAAAAGGGTGGTTCATGTCGACTCGATGGACGCTAAAAGCGCAAAAGAAAGTAGCAGAGATGGTTACTCTCACGGTCTATGTAGTAAAGTCCTTTGCCTATCGCAATATGAAGACGCTAGTGGTGCAGAATGTGGATCTCACCACGACTGGCGAAGACCTCAAAAAGATTTTGGATCAAAGCAAGTCTCTCTCTATCTCTCTTTCGGCAACATTTAACGAGACTTTTTTAAAAAACAAATCATCTAAAACAACGTACCTTTTTTCTCCTTTCATCTTTAAAGAAATCCAAACGTTGGGTCCGTTTGTTCCATACCGGAAGCAAAACTATGGTAGCGTTGTTTTGTCCCCTTTTTTTCCCCTGATGATTTCCAACAAAAAAGTGAGAGAAGAAGAAAGCAGTTTTACGAGTAAACAAGAAACAAGGGGGATCAAAGAACACAACCCGCTCACCTCGTTTTTGTTTCTTTTCTTTCAAAAAAAAAAAAAAAGACTCGCTGCGTATCCTCGGCAAGCAGCACGGAGCAAAGGTATCGTTTGCTATTTTTTTGCTGTTGAATTGGCTCCCTTCCCCCTTGCTACGTTTTTTTTTTTGGTTCTTTGTGTTCAGCTTCTCTCTCTCTCTCTCTCTCTCTCTCTCTCTCTCACTCTTTCTCTCCCGTCTTTCCCATTTGCACCGTTGTGCAAGTGCAAAGAGGGGAGGGAGGGGTCGCTACTCCTTTTTTTTTTGACCATTCAAACAAAAACAAACAAAAAAAAAACAGCCAAACAACATTTTCTATCTCAACGAAAACAACGCAAACTTGGATATGACCAAAACGTTGCAGGAAAATGGAGTAGGTTCGT